>CM065737.1:4752027-4757027 GCA_033310375.1 Conus canariensis
TACTCCACGTGTAGAGATTGCTATTAATAGCCATACCAGTCACACGACCGGTGGCGTGTACGGGTAGTTCGAGTTTTCAGTCGATCTCTCGAGCACTTTGCACGACACCACACGGACGATCGAGATTAATTGATTTTCTCGATCGGCCACCTTGTCTCCTCTTTGCGGTCGTGTGTTCCGGGTTTGCTCTATCCACCTGTGCCCAACATGGTGAAGGACACCGCCGGGTCGAGCCACTCCACTGCTCGGAGTTCGCTCAATTTCCCGGAGAACCCGCGGGTCGATTCCATCTCGGAGCAATCCGTTCGCACTGATGAACGTACGGTTCGGGTAGACAGAGACGACTTCTCCGCGGAAGGGACGCGTGATCTTCCTCGTCTACCAAACCGACGGACGCACGACCGCGGCGTCCCAAGGCTGATAGGCAAGCGGCCACCATTTCAAAATGCCTTTCATTTGATCTGCCTGCTAGTCTAAGGGCAAAGCTCCCCTCAAGGTGCTGCCCAGAAAGTCTAATGGCAAGGCTCCCCTCAAGGGGCCCGGCCGAGCAAAGACTAGCCAACGGAATTCGCCCTCCCCCACCCCTTCTCCATCGGCCAGCTTGCCCTCTAGCCTACGGACTCGCTCGGAGACTTCTAACTATCATGCTGAGTCACGCGAATCTCGGCCCCGGGGCACCTTGCCGAGCCGCGGACCAGCACGGGTGACGGATCTGGGATGGAATCACCATCCGTCACTCGCCTTGATGAGTCACGTATCTCTTTTTCCCCCCAAATTGATACGTGCACTCATAGCGCTCGGCCCCACCGGGCACAGGTGCAGCCAACACCTGAGCTCGAGGAGCGCTTCGACTCCGGAAGCAGCCTTATGGTCACCCCGACGCACGACCTCGGTGGTGTCCATAATCCTGGGCGTGCGGGCACGCCGCGCCATGGGCCCGGCCGTGCCCATGCACAAGGACGGTCGACCTACCCTGATCGAACGTCACCTTCTTCCCTAGGGGTATTGGACGTTGGGGAACCGACCTTTCGGATCCCCATTTGGGCAACGTCCGCGGTCCCGCTCCTCCGGGGGGAGGATCTACCAGCGGGACCAAGGGTAACCTGACATATTCCTCCAGGGGGAGGAACACGGGACCGCATCCTGACCAATCCGCACTTTCGCGGGTTGGGGGCTCGACTTCCGCATCCTCCTCCATACCATTATGGCCCTCCCAGGCCCATTCCAAGGACGTGTATGGTGCAGTGCACAGACCTGGACGGGGACGACAGGCCACGGCCTCTCAAGCCCCCCCCAACAGTGATTCAGGTTACCCGGGTCCCCGGGGACTTTCTGCCTACAAGAAGAAGAGGGTCTCGTGGCTACGACTCGGCGGATGTCTGACCTACGCATTCGCCCAACGCGCTGGTCAGACCTTGAGTGCGGCCTACCTACCATGGTTTTTCCCCAGGGCCGCCACAGCCCGTTTACCTCCCCGGGGACCGGTGGCTCTATGCCCCCGAGAGAGACCAGTGGCTTAACGCCAACACCCAGCACGACCAGCTACATGGTCGAATGTGGCACCCGGCCTCACTTACCTGGGTCGACCTTGGTCTCCCTCCTCGGGCGCTGTCCTATCGGCAGGACGATGTCCCGGCCGCCGATTATAGGGCCACCGGGGACACACTACAGGCACCCCTCGACTTACCTCCTGAAGACGGGTGCTATGAACCCTCTCAGGACCAGTACCTCCCTGAGGCGGACGATGACGAGGAGCTAGCCCCCACCTCATTGTACGATGTCCGCACGATAGAACGGTGGCGACCAGACCTCGTTAGGAGAGAGGCCGCACCCGCTGACGAATTTCTCTCCCTCTCCCCCGGCCCAGAGATCTAGACCAATCTACCCAAGAACCCCTCAGTCGCCTCCTTGTTTACGGACAATCCCGTGACCAGGGAGATGGGCATTTCCCAGTCGGACCGTCGGTTGATCCCCCACCTGCCCCCCCCTACTTCCGGCGCCATCTCCTTTAAGAACCTAAAGGAATGGGTCCGAGTAGCCAGGATGGGCATCCTCCACACCACGGCGGGACACACCTACTTGGACATGCCCCTTCAGCGAGCGGAGGCTCTATGGCCGGAGGACGATGGTGCCATCCCAGTACCGGGGGACCCGGGCTCTGAGGCGCACCAAGAGCCTGACCCTCGCTTGTTCAGCGATCCTTTCATGCGACACCTAGTTAACAGGATTTCGCATCACCTTTCGGCTGCGGCGGACAGCGCAGCCAGAAGCCACTTCAACTGCTTGTTGGTCGCGAGAGAGGCCGTGCTGGCGCGGACCTCTCTCTCCCCGACGCTTAAGGCAGCCCTGCGATGCATCCCGGGCCAGGTCCAGTCGCTCTTTGGCGACTACTCGGCTGACGTCATAGCACAAGCAGTTGAGGAACGCAAGCAGGCTGTGTCCTTTGCGCCCAGGCCACCGCCACGCCCTGCTAGACCCCCACTTCGTTCCTTCCCCAGGCACAGACCCTATCCCAGACAATCGCCTTCCCGCACCGCACGGCCCGCCAAGCGACCTAATCTTCTCCCAAGGCCTAAGCCAAAACCCCATCAGCAAAATTTTCGGTTAGGCCAACAGTCACGCTCCCGGAGCTGACTAGGGAGACAGCCCGAGGGGGACTTAGATCAGGTAGCACCCCCCCTCGCCCTATCCCCCACCCACCAGCCCAGACCCTCGCCCCCCCTGGCGGGCAGCCTCTCCCGGCATGCCCACCAGTGGAGACGCATACGCCTCACCCCTGGATAGTGGCGGTGCTACAGGAAGGGTTTCGCCTTCCTTGGGCCCACGAGCGTCCCCCCCCTCATGCTATCTCCCCCTCCCTCCCCCAACGAACCCTCCCCCGCCAAAGCAGAAGCTCTTCGCACGGAAGTCCAAGACCTCCTCAAAAGAGGGGCCATCTCGGAGATTTCCCACCCAAACCCCGGCTTCTACTCTTTGTGATCCCAAAAGCCTCGGGAGGATGGAGGCCCATTCTAGATTTTTCGCCCCTCAACAAGTTCCTCAGGCCCACCAAGTTCAAGATGGAGACCCCCACCCAGATCCGAGACTCCATCCATCATCGCGACTGGGCCACATCCGTAGACCTGAAGGACGCCTATTTTTCAGATCCTGATTCACCCGGCCCACAGACGATTCCTACGGTTCGTCTGGCAGACCCCGGAGAGGCCTGCACGCATAGTGGACCTCATCTCCTGCCTGTCACAGGCACCCCACACCTCGGCCAGAACCCTGTCCTCCCTCCTAGGAATGATGGAGTCCCTGTCTCCCCTCATTCCCCTGCGGCGGGTCCCCAAACGCCAACTTCAGAGGGAGTTCCGCCGACGTTTGTCACAGACCTCCGACCGCTGGGACCAGGTCATTCCCCTCGGACACTGGTTCATTTCGGCGACGGAGGAGCGGCTCACTCCAGCCACTCTCTCCACCGGGGTCCCCATCTCCCTCCCAACCCAACCCAACCACTGGAACTTTATACAGACGCCTCCAACTTGGGCTGGGGGGCCCACGTGGAGGACAGTCACGCCTCGGGGAGTGGGAGCTGGAAGCGGTCAGGCTAGCCCTTCTCCAACTCCAGCACAAGGTCGCGCACCGACTTGTTCTCCTCCTCACGGACAATACGTCGGTAGCTTGCTATGTCAACAAAGGGGGAGAGGCCCGCTCCATAGGCCTCTCCCTCAGAACAGAGGCCCTCCTTCGCTGGTGTCGCGCAACCATTGGTTTGTGCCCATGATCGACCTGTTTGCCACCAGCTTCAACCATCACCTGCCCCTGTACGTCTCTCCCGTTCCAGATCCCCAGGCGGATGCAGTCGACGCACTATCCCTCCCCGGGACGGGCCTACTGGCGTATGCCTTTCCCCCCTTCCCCATCCTACACAAGGTGATCAGGAAGGCAAGGCTGGAAAGACCCAGGCTGATCCTCGTAACGCCATGGTGGCCGACCCAGTCTTGGTTCCCGGACCCCAAGTCCCTCACCCACGTTCCCCCCCTCCGGCTCAGCCCTCGCTGGGACATGCTGAGACAACCCCGGTCAGGTCTTCCTCACTCCAATCCCAAGATGCTTCGCCTACACGCGTGGCTTCTATGCCAGCCCAACTGCGAACATCTGCATCTACCCCCCACTCGGAGAGACCCCAGTCCGTCCTAGACACACTAGCCGGGGCAGGGGCCTCTCAGGGATTACGGGACTTCGCCTCGGCATCTCGCAGAGCCAGCACCGAATCCCTCTACAACTACCGTTGGGAGAGATGGATAACCTGGTGCTCAGATAACTCTGTTCCCCATTACTGCCCCTCCAACATCCAAATAGGAAATTTCCTCTCCCACCTATCCTCTTCCCTTAAACTGTCGGCTGGCTCCATTCGGGGCTACAGATCAGCTATCTGCACTACCATTCGTCAACTGGGGGGCCCTTCTTTTGACAATGACTTTCTCCTCAGAGAGGTGTCTAGAGGAGTTGCTCTACGGGAAGCTCAGTCCCCTAGGCGCATTCCCCTCTGGGACCTTTTTACGGTCCTCGATGCCCTCAGAAAAACCCCTTTTGAACCCATTGCTTCTATTCCTTTTGACCTCCTCTCCTTTAAGACCACCTTTCTCCTCGCCCTGGCCTCGGCCAGAAGACGAAGTGAGATTCACGCCCTCAGCGGTGACCCCACAGATATCGCCTTCCACAGGGACGGCTCAGTCTCTCTCAAGTTCCTTCCGGAGTTCTGACATCTTGGGAAAGGGAGAAAAAGATGGAGACATGGACCTTTGCCCCTCCAGGTGTCTCAGGTACTACTGGGAACGCACACGCCCCAGGCGCTCCTCCCAGAGACGACTCCTTATCTCCCTCAACCCCAACAATACTAGAGATATCTCGGCGGGAACTATCTCCAGGTGGCTCTCCAAGACGGTGAGATCTACCTACGCTCAGGCGTACAAGGATCTCCCTGTCCTATCACCCAGGGCCCACGAGGTCAGAGC
>CM065737.1:4767027-4769527 GCA_033310375.1 Conus canariensis
TTTTGACACTTTGATATTTTATTGTCATTACCAAAGAGGTCTTTTGACAAGGAGGGAGAGGTAACAGAACAAAAACATTTCCCTCTTCCTTTCCTGCAAACAAATAGTACACTTTCATTCCTAGTGTGTATCAAATCCAAAATTAACAAAAACAAATAAATTCGTAACATTTCGTTATGTCCTCACCTCACGCACAGGAGTAATGCAGTAAGGTTTAAAACATAAAAAAGCACCTTAAAACTGACTCGACCATCCGCTGAATCAAATGATGACATTGTATTTTACTGATGTCTTCAACAGGAAAACAAAAAAAAGACTCACTCGACCATCCACTCAATCAAATGATGACATTGTATCTTACAGATCTCTTCAACATGCGATGAATGATAACATTCATTCAGATATCTCTTATAATGTGTTATCTTCAATTTTACTATCCTTCATCCGTCTAATTTTCAATGCTTCCGCGATGAATTTCGCAACTGATTTTATTACAATTTCATCATCTAATGATAACACATCAGCGACATTTTGTCTTTTCGCTATATCTAACTGGAAAAATGAACATTTTGTCCGCACTTCATTATAAGCAGTACAGTGGAACAGAAAGTGTTCTTCGTCATCAATAATATGTCTACATGCAGGACAAGGAGATTCTGTGGATGTTTCACATTCAAACCATCTTTTGTTCGCGTTAAAACCTAAAGTCCTCAACCTAAATCTTGCGTAATTTATTCTGTGCCATTTATCTGTTATGACATTGAGAAACTTTTCAGAATGAAACACATTCTTAAATGAGAAAAACCAGCGATATTTTTCTTTACTTTCCATATCCGAGTGCCAATTCTGTTTAAAAGAACAAATAAGCCTGTCTTTAAATTCCGCAATGAACTGTTGCTCATTTCCTACTTCCTGAGTCATATAAGACGGTGTTGGATGAATGAATAGGTACTTGAAGGAAACGCTTCATAGCATACGTATGTACTTTTTCCATCTGCGAATTTTCATGTAAGCCCCAAATTTCAGCTGCATAAGTAAGAAGAGGTTTTATCTGTGTATCAAACATTTTCCAAAATATACCACAGTCTGTACAGTTCAGTTTTCTCAGGGATTTCAGAATTTCAATAGTACCTTTTTTCCCTTTTCTCAGAGATTCTTCCCATGCGTAACGGAAAGTTAATTTTGTTGAAAATATCATTCCAAGATATTTATATGAATTAACTACTTGAACATCTGCATTTCCATACGACCATTTTTTATACACTGATAGGTGGCCATCCATTCTAAAGACCACTATATTTTCGTCTTATCCAAATTAACTGATAAACCTAAGCGGTCTGCTTCTTCTTTCAATACATTTAGTTGGTTTTGCAAACCTACAACTGTCCCGGACAGAAGAACAACATCATCAGCATACAGTAGTAAAACTAATTCAACTGCTGCAGGTATCATCTGGATACCATGTCTTCCTTTGCGGGACAATTCCACCGCCAGTTCGTTTATGAAAAAAGAAAACAACTGTGGACTCAACAAGCATCCTTGTTTTACTCCATTTGGACATTCAAAATAATCTGAATACTCACTCTTCACACGCACACATGCAAGCACTGAGTTGTATACCCCTCTAATAGCCATGTACAGTTTACTATTAACACCACTTTTACGGAGTACATTCCACAGAGCATTCCGATTTACCGAGTCCAAGGCCTTCTTGAAATCTACAAATGCAATGTAGAGCTTCGATTTGCAGAGTAGATGTTTCTGAATCAAAGAATATAGTGTAAATATATGGTCTATGGTGCTGTAACTGGTTCTAAAACCTGCTTGTTCTTCCACTATTTTTTCTTCGGTTTCAGCCCATTCAGTTAATCTTGCATTTAGTATGAAAGTGTAGATTTTACTTAAAATGCTGGTAAGTGATACTCCACGATAGTTGTCGGGATTGTTCACGTCTCCTTTGTTTTTGTAAATTGGTACAATTATAGATTTAGCCCATTCTGATGGAAAGATACCATTATCAAAAAGTTGCGTGAATAAATGAACAAGAAAATTGATTACAGTTAAGTTTGCATTCTTCAACATTTCTGCTATGATTCTATCTGGTCCTGCACTCTTTCCTGATTTTAAATGTTTAATACCAGCAACGACTTCTTCACTGGAAATAGGTTGATTAAATAATGGTTCAATTTCATTTTCTTCTACCATACTAGTTTCTTCTTCCTTACTTTTATTATCAAAACTATGAAAAACGCTCCAAAAATGGTCTTGCCGCTGTTGAACTGAGATTTCGTTATACACAAAACTCTTTTTGTTTATAGATCTTATCACTGACCAGAACATTTTAGAATCATTGACTGAATTTTTTAGTTTCTTTAACCTACTTTCTTTAAACTCCAGTTCCTTTGTTTTCCTTAGCGTAACATACTCTTTACGTGATACAGCGTATTCTTCTCTTTTCTTACTTTTATCCTTGGCTGTTTTGCATCTCTGAAATCTTTTT
>CM065737.1:4774527-4779527 GCA_033310375.1 Conus canariensis
TTACATGCGTGGGTAAATATTCGGGTGTGTGAGTACGCCCGTCATGCGTGGGAAAGAAAGACGGCTACATGCCAATGTGACCAAGTGCCAATGTGACCAAGCGCACTTGTGACAAAATGTCGTTGTGACCACGTGTCGTTGTGACCAAGTACCGTTGTTGCTTCATCCCGGTTTGCCTGTTTTAACTATTTTACAGCTATTTAGTCTCTTGAGTACCTGTGTACCTTAGCTTGTACAATGCAGATGACTAGTGGTTAGTGCCACTGACCACTGGTCATTATGACGTAAATCGGAGATTTTAACTATTTAACAGCTAATTAGTGTTTCCAGAGTGCTTGTGTACCTTGTACAATGTAGATTACTTGTGGTCAGTGCCACTGACTACTGGTCATTATGACGTAAATCGGAGATTTTAACTATTTCACGGCTAATTATAGTCTCCCGAGTACCTGTGTACCTTTTTACAATGCAGACGACTGGTGGTCAGTGTCACTGACCACTGGTCACTACGACGTAAATCAGATATTTCGAATATTTTACAGTTTATCAGTGTCTCATGAGTGTATACCTTGTGCAATGCAGACAACCAGTGTCAGTGTCACTGACCATTGGTCACATTAATGTATATCAAAGATTTTAACTATTTTTACAGCTAATTAGTGTCTTCTGAGTGCCTGTGTACCTTGTACAATGTAGATGACTGGGGCGGGGGGGGGGGGGGGGGGGGGGTCAGTTCCAACTAGGGGGGTAAGTTCCAGCTAGTCCTGGAATGACCCCGGGGGTAAAAACAGGCTAGCCCAGACTTACCCCGGGGTAAGTTCCAGAGGGGGGGGGGGGGGTAAGAATGGGCTGTTACACCAGTCCGCAACTTCAAGCGCTTCAGAAGAAAAGCGGGTCGTCTCCTTTCCTGAAGACCATCGTGAGAATGAAGAGGGAATAATTTTGTCGGGGCAATCAATAGACGTTTAATGAACTTCTGTCTTGCACGCATCAGCCCCACTATCATTAATCCAAACCTTAACCTGTCTGTGAACTAACCTAAACCTCACATTTAAACCGTTAAGAAAACATGAAAAAACAGCCTTCCTACTGTTGTAAAGAATGACCTCCCTTCATTATCTTTGCCCTTTGACGAAATTGCCGAATCACCCGAAGCAGAAAGTTCTGTCGCTCATTCTTCTTCAGATGTGATTTTTCTCTGTTGCTTTTTCTTTCCGTCACAGATAAAAACGAATCAAGTAAGAAACACACAACTGTCACACTATATAAAATGCTAAACGAACACAACTATCGGCACATTTATTGTTGAATCCGACCTTCATATTTCACAGACAGAAGCTCTCTTTAAAAAAATAGGGAAGCTATTCAGTGGGATTTTGAACAGGTTCCTTCTATTGAAAACCATATCAGATATCATCCCTCTCAAGTGGCTCATTAGTGTTCAAAGCTTGTTACAAGGGATCATTGTGCAAACAGCTGCCTCAGAGCGTGACAACTTGGCACGACAGGAACACTGTGGGTGTATTCACTCTCCGCGCGTAGTTTTAGGGCTCTTGGTCCGCTATTGGCTCGACATAAATCCCAACAAAAATAACACAGCAACACGTTATGGTGAGGCAGCCACCAATACATGTTTACAACAACCAGCCACCTGCAGACTGATCGGTGCCAGAGTTTCCGTCACCTTCACAAAGTTCTAGCATGCGTGTTTCCTGGAGAAGAAAAGCGGAGGGGAAAAGCGTGGGGGTAAGGGGAGGGGAAAGGATGAAGGAGAAGAGGAGGGTGGGGGGTTGAGGCTTTAGGGGTCAGGAGGAGGGAGAAAAGGAAGAAGGAAAGAAGGAAAGGAACGAAGAAGAGAAAAGTGAACGTGAAAGCTTTTTAATTAATCAGCGCTGAAGAAGAGATCCTGTCTTTACTCGCACACTGTCCCGATGTAGGGAAAACTCCGCTGAAGAAAGGGGAGAAGAAAACACAAAGTAAATAAAGGGAAACGAAGACACGAAACGTTTTGAGCGTTTGATTAATCAATCCAAAGGAGTTCGGGTTCTTAGTCGAACACTGTCCTTACGTGGATTGGAAAGGGTTTGGGGGTGGGGGGGGGGGGGGGGGGGGGGGGGGGGAAGAGAGGAAAGAAGGAAAAGAAAGCATGAGATGCTTTAAGCTTTAAATTAATCAGTGCAGAAGTGTTCTAGTCAATACTCGTATTCTGTCCTAACTTGCGAGACTTCTCAATGAAGAGAAAGAGGACGATGAGGAAGGAAGGAAGAAAGGAAAGAAGAAGAAATCGCGAAACGTTCAGAAGTTTTAATTTATCGGTGAAGGGAGTTAACCGTCCTTACTCAAACACTGCCCTGAAAGGTTAAAACGGTTAGCACTGCTCTTTATGTAGGCGTTATGTATAAGATGACGAAGAAGACGATTCCAAAAGTTTACGCTTTTAATTAATCAATCATATGAGTGTTCCACTGCCGAGTCGTATACTGTCTTCAGTGCTGAAAAGACTTTTCTGAAGAAGAATTAGCAGAAACACAGCTGTAGAAGAAAAAAGAAATCGGGGGAGGAGAAGAAATGACGTTATGAAAAGTTGCAGAGAAGATTCATGACCACTTCATGCACAGTTCTAACATGCTAAAAGGAACAGACACCTTGGATCCAGGTTTCTAAAGAACTGCATTCAAGGCATGTACAGAGAAGATAGAATACAGCTTCAAGGAGGAGATGTGTAAAATCAAACTTTTTAGGAAATGTTTCTGAAGCTGAAAGGAAAGTGGCCGTAGAGTTTGTCATTCAGAACAAAAATCCACAACGGGCCTTGTTGTTTGGTCAACAGTTATATGCATTAAGAGAACAGTGTGATTAATCAGTTTCCGGCCTCTCTAACACGCCTCTCAATGTTGTTTAGCGTGCATCTATATCCGCTTGTCTTGAACCCTTATTAATGATTACTTACTATTTTGTTATCAGTCATGGTGTTCATGACGATGTTGTCGGCCGTCAGATTAGCCGCGTGCCAGAAAGGCAGTGAAGAGACCCATTAGTGGATTAAGTGAAGCACCACGTTGTATTGCTGGTGGCGAACAGCGACTGTCAAATCAATCATTTTCTGTCAATCTGTCCATCTGTCTGTCTTCTGTCTGTCTGTCTGTCTGTCTGTCTATGTATTTGCATGTATGCCCAGCTATCTTTTTTTGTGCCCATCTTCTGTGCCACCCCAGTAGCATTGCACCCACGTCGCTCATTCCGATACCCCTCGTCCACAGTCACAGCCCGGCCCTACCTGCCACAGCCCCGGCACCGGCGATCCACAGGGAGCAGCCAATATCAAATCGTCATGAGGCAACCCACCAGAGGAGATGCTGCACTACTGCCGAGTCACTTTCGTGGTAGATACCACCTGCTAAGCTCCCTACTGACGACAACGTTTGCATAGTCGCGGAGCCGGCGTCAGTGAACTCTCCCTCTGGAGGGCCACACTAGGTCCGTCCAAAACAGTCCCCATGAATTTGTTGATACTGGTGACCCCGATACAATCAACCCAGGCCATAGACGTGGAAAGGCAATCGAAACCGGGGTCACCATGAGAGCAGGGCGTGAAAGGCCACCGAATTTTGGACATTTTTAAGGCTGGATGGATGATGAATATGATGCTACGGATTTCGATTTTGGATCTGAGACTTCATAACAGGGAGGTACTCTACGCTTACTTTAATAAAATAGCCTGGCGTCAACCAGGCCCGAGAGATACAGACACCTGCGGCGTTGGTCTGGAAATTCGAGCAACACTCTCAGAGACGCATCCTTTCAATGGAGGAAACTGGACTGTGTTGTCCCAGTCTTTCCAACTGAGCTCAAAGCAAACTCAACTCTGGGTAGGAGCCGGTCGAAGCAGGAAAATCCAGCAAAATAAATGGATCTTATGAGAATCGAACCCACGACCGCCCATCCGGGAGTCGATGACGCTGATCACTTCGCCACGGTATCTATCTATCTATCATTATCTATCTATCTATCTATCTATCTATCTATCTATCTGTCTGTCTACTTATCTGTCTGTCTGTCTATTTTCTAAATGTTTATCTTCTGTCAATCTATTTATCTGTCTATCTGTTTGTCTGCCTGTCTTTTTTCTATACGTTTATCTGTCTGTCTGCCTGTATGTACCGTTCTTTCTGTTCAATCATCTGCCCCTCCTCCGTCTGTCGATGTGATCTTCAATCTGTCTCTACACCAATCTTTTCCAGCTGCGTGTCTGTCCCCCTGTCTGTGCCTGTAATCTGCCTCCCCCATGGATGCTTTCGACTGAAGTTCCACGCTCCAAACTCAAACATTGAGACTGGCCGCCCCAGGTTGTCATGTACATGATATATTACCTAGAATACTACACGCCGGCTTCGCCTCTGCTCTTCCGCCCCTTCTCCTCCTCCCACCTCCACCCAACCCCACCCACCTCCGTGCCTTTCCGCTCTTCGGCCAGCCTGAGCAGTGTATCCCAGTTATTCCGGCCCTCCACCCCACCTCCGTGCCTTTCCGCTCTTCGGCCAGCCTTAGCAGTGTATCCCAGTTATTCCGCCCCCTCCACCCCACCTCCGTGCCTTTCCGCTCTTCGGCCAGCCTGAGCAGTGTATCCCAGTTATTCCGGCCCCTCCACCCCACCTCCGTGCCTTTCCGCTCTTCGGCCAGCCTGAGCAGTGTATCCAGTTATTCCGCCCCTCCACCCCACCTCTGTGTCTTTCGCTCTTCGGCCAGCCTTAGCAGTGTATCCAGTTTTCCGGCCCTCCACCCCACCTCCGTGCCTTTCCGCTCTTCGGCCAGCCTTAGCAGTGTATCCCAGTTATTCCGCCCCCTGTCTTTATCGACGCCTGTCTTTATTGAAGTCATGAAGCAGACTGGACGTGCACAGTGATCGAACATTGCAACAGAATAATCAATCAGCTGGCATTGCCCCTCCCCCCCCCCCTCCCCTCTCCTCACCCCCCATCCCCTGTCTCCCTCCAGTCAAC
>CM065737.1:4789527-4792027 GCA_033310375.1 Conus canariensis
GCGCGCACACACACACACACACACACACACACACACACACACACACACACACACACAACACACACAACACACTCACACGCACACAAAGACACACACACACGCGCACACACACACACACACACACACACACACACACACACACACACACACATACACACACTCTCTCTCTCTCTCTCTTCTTTCTCTCTTTCACCCGCCTACGCACGTTCCACCCCAGGCATTGTGGTAAAGTTCGAAGAGATTACACAACCTTGCACCTGAGAATGAGGCAGTATTTTAGATGTGGCGTCCAGTCGCGCCTTGGCGAAAAGGGAAAGTGGGAGAGGAGAGGGCTGGCGCGGAAGATGACGGGGGGAGGGGGGGGGGGCTAATGTAATGGGGGATCAACTCCTGGGGAGAATTACCAGGATCAGCGTGGATAGGATCGAGCAGAGCCCGATGACTTTCACCGCCATCCAGGGCCAGAGGAAGTGAGAGGTATGGGAGTGGGTGGGGTGGAGAGTGGGGAAAGGGGGGTGGAGCAAAGGGAAGGGGCGGGAGATGGTGGTGAGAGAGAGAGAGAGAGAGAGAGAGAGAGAGAGAGAGAGAGAGAACAAGAACAAGAACAAATTTTTAATTCTTCAGGCCACCAGCCCTAGAATGGGGTCAAACAAATCACATATCTCAGCGATCGTGGAGAAAAAAAAAAAAAAAAAAAAGAAAAGTATGAAGTTGATCTAACTTGTGACATATGTAATGCATGGTCGCATTCTTATTGATTTTCTCTTAAACTTTCCATGAAATCCTGTCTTATCTTCAAAGCATTAAAAAGGAACATGCACAGCCTACGGATTTTCCAAACAGAGTCATTTTGTAATATATTAATAAATGGCTGATCATTAAGAGTCAAATATTTCTGCCTTAATCTTGTGTATAAAATACAATGGTTTATAACATGCTCCTCGTCTCCTAATACATTGCACACTTTGCACAGAAAATTTCCATTGTTCTTAAATGTTCTGCGGAAAAATGAACCATTGATTGGCAACAAGCCCAGCCGAAGCTTAGTCAAGCAACTCCTGAAGCATTTTATGTCCATATATTCGAAATACCGTTCACAAGCAAAGTTTGTCTTGAACAGTCGGTATCTTCGGTACATATCTTTACTTGTTACAGACCCGTTCAACTCCTGCATATAAACATCCTTCAGTCTCTGTTTAAACACTGCTATAAAAGTTTGTTCACAACCTACGCCTTGTTCCAGCCACACGTATCCAAACCCAGACGAGAAAAGGATGTTCTTTACTAAAGACACCCAACATTTTTTACCGTTCTCGTCTAGGTTTCTTAACATTAAATACGCTTGCCTGGGTAATCTATACCCCTCCATCTTTGTCAGCCTCAGCCAGTAACGAATGCATCTTACTGCACTATTTACGTACAAAGGATAGCGGCCCAGTTCGCCAAACGCAAACTTGTTTGGTACTCTGAGGGGTATACTTAAAAAGCGCTTACAAGCCAACGAGTGTATTTTTTCAACAGAATCAAGTCAGTGGAGTCCCCACATTTCAGATGCATAAAGAAGAACGGGCTGTACCTGCGCATCAAATATTCGAAAAAAACTTCTGTGAAATGTCATTCAGTTTCGTAATATATCTGATGCAATCAAGACATGCTCTCTTACCTTTCACTGCAAGGGCGTCTACTCCTCTAGTTATACTCATTTTTGTTGTAAATACAAATCCCAGGTAATTATACTCGTTAACTATATCCAGTTGCACACCATCAATATTCCACTTTTCATGTTTTCCCAAAGAGAGAGAGAGAGAGAGAGAGAGAGAGAGAGAGAGAGAGGATTCAGATGTTTTAATTAAATATAGGCCATTGCCCGTCATGATGGAGAGTAATTGAACAATCATTTCGCACAATGGTTTTAGTTTTTATATACAAATAATAAGGTTAAAGATGACGTTTTACGAGATGGCAACTTGACGCGGCTGAGACGCTTTATACAAGTAAATTGACAGATTTCTGATGGCTCTTTCGTGTTTACGTGCCAAAAGAAAACTTAGTCGAAACAGGTTTGGAAATTTATGAAATTTTGCAGGAAGATATTGCTGTCTTAAGCTACTTAGTGCTGGGCAACACAAAACAAAATGAACCTCATCCTCTTTACTGTTTTTACACAGTGGGCAGATTAAATCATTGTCATTATGGAATCGATATTGGTAGCAATGCCCAGCGGTTTCTGAGACGCCGAGTCTGAACCTTGTCAACGTAATTTTCAAATGTCAATCTAAATTTTAGTAACACATGAGTTTTCACATCAGGAACCGTACAAAATGTTCTGTACACGCTAAATCTATCACTATTCTTAATATGGAAGTCCCATTCCTGCCACCAACAGAAAATCAATCTTTCCATGAAATCATGTAAGAAAGCGATTATTTCCTCTACCTTATTTGTCCAAACAAATCCATATCCAAACATATACAGCTTACAACGGATATTTGAAGCCCAA
>CM065737.1:4797027-4804527 GCA_033310375.1 Conus canariensis
TCTAAAGATCCCCACACAAATGGTTTTGGCAAGAAACTAATAGAATTTTGTATAACATTTAATGTAACGCCACTAAATGGTCTTTGTATGGGAAAGTTCGACGATGCATACACGTTTTATTCCGAAAGGGGTAACAGTATTATAGATTACTATATATGTTCTGTTGAACTGTTAGAAAATGTGAATAAGTGTCAGATAGTAGAGAGAGTTGAAGCTCAGCATATGCCTATTATGATGGAATTACAAAGTACGCTGTCTAACGCACAAGAGAACGAGGGCAAGAAATCTTACGTGAAGAAACTAAAGTGGGATCCCACAAAACAACAACAGTATGTCCAGTTCATAGAATCGGAAAAGGCAAAACAAACAATGGCGCAAATAACAGAAGAAATAGAGAGAGATGTAGACACGAGTATAGACAGATTTAATAAGCTATTAAAAGAGGCAGGGAAAGACATGTACAGAACAATAGGTATAGGAGGAAAATGTAAGACTACAAGCAGCTGGTATGATAAAAAATGTCAAATCAAAAAGAAAGAAGCAAAACAAGCACTCAATAGACTGACATGGACGAAAAAGGATAAAAACCCAACCATTTATCAAGTAAGGAGAGAGGCTTACAGGAATAAAAGAGCAGTATACAAAGAAACAATTAGAGAAAAGAAAAAACAGTATAAAAAGCAAACATACGACACACTAGTACAAAATCGCAAGGACAGCCGAATGTTCTGGAGCACCATAAAAAGTGTTAGAAGGAAGAAGAACACATTACCATCTATTAATATTACTCAGTGGAAAACGCATTTCGAAAGCATTTTGAATCCACATGACACAGAAATACTAAACGATAGAGAAGAAGGACCACAAGAAGAAGAAGAAGTGTTAAACGAAATTCAAGTACAAGAATTAGACGAAGAGATAACCGAAAATGAAGTAAGATCAGCTACAGAAAAATTTAAAAAAGGCAAATCACCAGGTATTGATGAAATCCCTCCTGAATTTCTTAAAACCATAGGACAAAATATAGTGCCATTCTTAACGAAATTATTCAACAAGTTATACCAAGATAGCTACTTCCCCATAGAATGGTCAAGGGCGGTGATTATACCACTACACAAGAAAGGAGATAGACAGAATCCAGGAAACTATAGAGGAATATCCTTATTATGCATCATAAGCAAGATCTACACAGCAATATTAAACAGAAGACTATATGATTGGGCAGAAGCAGAAAATAAAATTAGCAAAGAACAGGCAGGCTTCAGGAAAGATTTTTCAACAGTAGATCATATCTTCACACTAACATCCATGATAAGTAACTGCCTATACGGCAGAAGGAGAAGTAAATTGTATGTAGCCTTCATTGATTATCAGAAAGCGTTTGACACAGTAAATAGAGAAAAACTCTGGGAAATCCTACAGAAACACAAAATATCTACGAAGATGCTTAACATGCTAAAAGCTATCTATAAAACAGTACAAGCATGTGTAAGACATGGAACTGAACTAACAGAATTCTTTGAATGTCACACAGGAGTGAAACAAGGGTGCTTACTGTCCCCCCTAATCTTTTCATTACTAATTACAGAAGTTGCAGACAATGTCACAGCTAAAGGAAGACACGGATATCAATTCGTACCCGGAAAGGCAGAAATATTTTCACTTCTATTCGCTGATGACATAGCTTTAATATCAAGAACACCAGCAGGTCTGCAAAACCAAATTAAGAACCTACAGGAAGCCTCGGACCGCATTGGACTAAAGGTTAATCTCCAAAAAACAAAAATCATGGTCTTTAGAAAAGGAGGATACCTTGGCAGACTAGAAAAATGGAATTACAAAGGGGAAGAAATTGAGGTAGTAAATAGCTACAAATATTTAGGTTTCACTCTAACGACTAAACTCTCAGTAGATATTTCACTTTCAGAATATGCAGGAAGGGCGAAAGGGAAAATAGGTGAAATAATGAAAACAATGTATAGTTTAGGACACTTAGATATAAATATATTTTTTAAGCTATTTGATACACAGGTCAAGTCACTGCTACTGTACGCAGCAGAAGTATGGGGTTTGACTCGTTATTCAGCGGTGGAAAATATACATTTATTCGCATGTAAAAGATACATGGGGGTAGGGAGAAAAACGCCAAACAACTTAGTATACGGAGAACTAGGAAGATATCCGATGAGTATAGATAGTTCAATAAAAGCAATCAGATATTGGTTCAAAATAATGAAGATGACTCCAGACAGGATACCTAGACAAGCATATGAAAGAGAAAAAACAGAAATTGACAAACCACAGAACTGGGCGCTGGAAATTAAACGCTGTTTGGATATGTATGGCTTCTCTGAAGTCTGGTTGAATGAAGGCGTACAAAACGAGCAAAGATTTATCATAACACTAAAACAAAGAATCATAGATTGTTACAAACAGAATTGGCATAACAAAATAGCGAATAGTGAACGATTTACAACATACCATACATTTAAAACTATTCACCAAACTGAAGAATACTTTCGCGCAATCACAATCGCGAAGTTTAGAAAAGCATTGACAAGATTACGGTTAGGAATAAACGAACTGCATGGCAATAAAAAATATATAGATAATCAAGCTATAACAACATGCCCCTTCTGCCCAACAGTAGAAACAGAAATGCACTTCTTAATGTGGTGTCCCAATTACAGGCAATTGCGAACAAAATACATTTTCAAACATTTTAGTAATAGAAACGCAATCACACTGGAAAGTCTGCTACAAAACGATAACACTGAAATCATAAGAGATATTGCAATGTACATCTTCTATGCCTTAAAAACGAGAGAAACCCATATGTAATAGTAATATTGACGATATAGGAAAAATAGAAATTCTAAACAGAAAACAAAATATTTTACAATCAACGTTTCAATCAATGTTTTTGTTGTTGTCATGTTGTAATGTATGTTGCGTACTCCTGTGGACGGGCCGAGGGCCCCACAATAAATGTCGCGGCGTGAAAGCGCGCGTCAAGCGTCAAGCGTCAAGCGTCAAGCGTCTCTCTCTCTCCACACACACACACACACACACACACACACACACACACACACACACACACACACTCACACACACACACACACACACGCACGCACGCACGCACGCACGCACGCACGCACACACACAAACACTCGCATACTCTCTCTCTCTCTCTCTCTCTCTCTCTCTCTGAACGCCTGGAAATAAGGACGAAGGAGATTACTCAAAATGAAGGAAACATGAAAGAAACAGAGATAAAAATGAGAAGAAAAAGGAGAAAAGAAACCTGGCTTGTTTGTGTCACAAACTGTTTCACAGCCTGTCTCCTTGAATCTGTGTGCGAGTCGTGGCTGGACAAAGGCCATTTTTAACCCCCAAAATGGGTCCCTGTCTTGTCCACTTTCGTGGACAATCGTTCGCTTTCTTCTTCTTATTTTAATTCGTGTTGTTGTTGCTGTTGCTGGTTTTGTGGTTGTTATTGTTGTCGCTACTGCTGTTGTTGTTGTGTTGTTGTTGTTGTTGCTCTTCTTCTTCTTCTTCTTCTTCTTCTTCTTCTTCTTCTTCTTCTTCTTCTTCTTCTTCTTCTTCTACTACTACTACTTCTTGTTGTTGTTGTTGTTGTTGTTGTTGTTTTTCTTCTCCTTCTTCTTCTTCTTCTTCTTCTCACTTCTTCTTCTTCTTCTTCTTCTTCTTCTTCTTCTCTTCTCCTCCTCCTCCTCCTCCTCCTCCTCCTCCACCCTCCTGCCCCTCCTCCTCCTCCCCCCTCCTGCCCCTCCTCCTCCTCCCTGTTCCTTCTGCTCCTCCTCCTTGTTTTTGTTCCTGTTTTATGTTGGCTGTTCTTGATCTCCTTGTTCTTGCTCTTGTTCTTGACCTGGTTCATCACCATCATCATCATCATCATCTTGGCCTGGTTCATCATCATATCATCATCTTGACCTAGTTCATATCATCATCATCACCACCACCATCATCATTATCTTGACCTGGTTGATCATCATCATCATCATCATCATCATCATCATCGTCATGATCATCATCATCATCATCATCTTGTCCTGGCTCATCATCATCACCATCATCATCATCATCTCATCATCATCATCATCACCATCACCATCATCATCATCATCATTATCATCATCACCTGGTCCTGGTTCACTATCATCATCATCATCATCATCATCATCATCATCATCATCTACTACTACTACTATTACTAATACTACACTACTACTACTACTACTACTACTACTACTACTACTACTACTACTACTTCTTCTTCTCACCCTCCTCCTCCTCCTCCTCTATTTTGATAAAAGCACGCACTGTCTCACAGTCTCTCTCTGTCTCTCTGCCAGACCCAGGGACAGAAAGAGGCGGGGCGTGAGGAGTTATTAAAACGCGCTAAAAGTGTCAGTGCTGATCACAGGGGTGATTCATCAGAACCTTTTTTCTGTCCGCCACAACTCTACGGCCGATCGTGTCCGGGAAAGCTGCATAGTTGGGTTGGAATCATTGGCTGGCTGTTGGGATCTAGTGGGCATTCTGGGACACCTCCCACCCCCACCCCCGTCCCACCCCCACCCCCTACCTCCACCATCACCCTCTCACCCCTCACCTCTTTCTATGTCTGTCAGCCTGCCGCCTCACCCATAACCTCAACATCCCCATCTTCCGACTCTTTTGGAAGTGCACTCGTCTCTAAAACCTAATGGTTAAAAGTTGTTTTTTCCCCTTGGGTTCTGGGTCATCATGTTGGCGTTCGAGCAATGGGTCGGCTGATCAACTTGCAAGAAAAAATAGATCTAATTGCAAAGTGAGACGACTGCAGGCGGAAATCTGAACAAATCTTAAATAAATGTTAGCGAACCGCCCAGAGAAACGTGGACAAACGAGTCACAAGACAAAACACGACGCGTTTCGACCTCATAGGTCTTCTTCAGGCAAGACACAAACAAATAGGACAATGAAAATGAACGAATTTGTCACTTAATTGTCAATTTGTCTTTGTCCTATTTGTTTGTGTCTTGCGTGAAGAAGACCTAAGACGTCGAAACGGGTCGTGTTTTGTCTTGTGACTCGTTTGTCCGCGCTTCTCTTGGCGGTTCGCTAACAGTTATTTAAGATTTGCAAAAAAAAAAAAAAAAAAAAAAAGCCTCAAGTAAAGAGTGGAGAAGGTTGTCTATGTCTGAAACCCCAAACTCAGACTTGTGTTAAAAGGCTTCTGGCCAGAGGGACTGGCACACGCAGACCATAACAAACTCCTTCATATCGGTCCAGTCCTCAAAGAGTTTGTAATCATCAGCGACTGGGGGCTGTGAGGACGAAAACAGTTTTGTGCCGATTACACACAGACCACTCCGTTTACACTCACTCGTTTCTTTCAAAAGGCGAAGAAGTTCCGTGGTGCATTCCATGCGTTGTCCACTATTCAGTATGAAACATGTTTTTGTAGGCTGGTGGGACTTACATTACCGTCAGACATAAACTCTCTTCTGCTGCAGACCCGTCTCAGATATATGGCAAAACGTGTGTGTGTGTGTGTGTGTGTGTGTGTGTGTGTGTGTGTGTGTGTGTGTGTGTGTGTGTGTGTGTGTCTTTAGTTACTGAAACAGAATTTTCTTCTCAATTGATCTAAGATTTTACGTAGGAAAGATATTTAAACATCTGTCTTCGTGTTTTAGAAAACTGAATTTAATGAGCATTTTTCTCCTGAAAAACAACTGTATGGGGAATTAACTTTGACAAGATAACAGCCATGATATGGCCCCTCGTGGTCGGCGGTGCTGTAAACATGAATCTCTCTCTCTCTCTCTCTCTCTCTCTCTCTCTCTCTCTCTCTCTCTCTCTCTCTCTCTCTCCGTCCGCCATCTCTCTTTCTCTATCTCTGACGCGGGGGAATCTTCGCTGCCGATAAGTGAAAAAAAGCGAAACAAAACAAAACGAAACACAGATCAGTAGAGAGGAAAGAAACAGGACGGACAGAAAAGTCACGCTCGCACGCACGGACGCACGCACGCACGCACGCACGCACACACATACGCACACACACGCACGCACGCACGCACGCACGCACGCACGCACGCACGCACACACATAAACACACACACACACACACGTGTGTGTGTGTGTGTGGCGCGCACGCGCGTGTGTGTGTGTCTTTGTGTGTGTGTGTGTGTGTGTGTGTGTGTGTGTGTGTGTGTGTGTGTGATTTTTTTTTAAAGCAATTAAAGCCAACTGATGAGAGCTGAGTCGTCGACTGGTCGCAGGTACCGTTGTATGAGGAATAGCCAGCTGTGGCAAGCACGCGTCACCTGGCCTTTTATGAACTTGTGGACAGGCTCCTTTTGACAGGCGTCAGGGAAATTTACTTCCGGTGACAAAGTTTGCAGTATGGTGCGTATTGACTGCCTTGTTGTGGCTAGTCGAATATCTGAAAAAGAAAACAAAGCACAACAAAACGAAACGAAACAATGAAAGGTAAGTTTTCAAAACAGGCCTCTATTGAAAGACGGTGTCCCCGCTGTATTATACTTTGTGTAATTGTTAGGAATGATCAGTATGATTATGACGACAATCCTAAAACCCATATTACATGTGTTATGGTTGTGGTAGCAGACGTTTAAGAGTCATCCTGCATCTATACCGAGCTGCGTCTCGATTGATCAGTACATGAAAAATAATATTTTTCTGTTGCCTGATATTTGCCCTAGAAATGCTGACGCATCTGTAACGGCCGACACATTACTCTGTAACCATTGAATCAGCTTTTTCGTTTGATGATTTTTAGAAGGAAATGGGCTTTGCTTATTGCGTGAATTACGCAACCGAGAATGGCTCAGCAAGACCCTCCAGGCATGTTTGTCTTAAGCACGAGCAGTTTTCGAGTTCGATTGTAAATTGTGGATGTTTTCAGAACCGGAAGGTGACTGTCCCCAACACACGCCAGCCCACGCTGTCCTGAACATACTGGATGCGCAGTGGAACCGGCGTGTGTCCCTCCATCCCACACCTGTTTCTGACTGGTCGTTCTAAAAAGATTGATTGAAGGTGCTAGCGACTTGTCACACCATCACCTGCGTGTTGGCCCTCGGAGGGTCATGACAGATGATCGTTTAAGAAAAGACGAACGTTCTTTTCTTCTGTAAGGTGAACACGTAGAAACAGCTTCACTGCCCCACGCTGCGGGACAATTTCTTTATGTTTTTCCTCCCATAAGGTTTAAGTGTCTTTTTAAGATAATGACTTGTGAGTTGACTTCAACATGGTGACAGCCCTGATATGGCCCTTTGCGGTCGGCCGGGCTGTACGCAACATTACCTTACCTTACCTTATCTTTTATAACATAAGGATCAGAGTACGGTTAGGGTTAGGTGAGTGTGACCTTTACGGTGATGGTTGGGGTCAGGTTAGGGTTAGTGTATTGCACTCTAGAGCTGGAGACACTTTGGGTTGTTATGTAAGCTCCCATCTAATGCACGG
>CM065737.1:4819527-4822027 GCA_033310375.1 Conus canariensis
TTACTGCATGTGTGTGGAAAAGATCGTTTATTGATAATAACAATTTTTGTTGATGTACACTATTATTATTGGATAAACAGAACCTCGGAATTCGAGGATAGCAAAAATGGTTGAAGATCTAATGTTTTGCAGATTCGACTAACCCTTTAAAAAAACTATTAAATGCAGACATAATCCCCTATATACACTAACTCTTCCAACAACCCTGTGAAATCGTGATATCGGAAATATCTGATAACGAATTTATTTGTTAATATTTGACCTAGAAGCAACCTAAATAAACGACTGAAGACCGAATTGTTTGTTGATGCTGACCCTGGAAACAACCCTGTGAAATTAATGAAGATCATTTCAAGTGTTCACAGGTATTCTTGCCAATTGTCAGGCACGTAAACAGCATCTGCTCTGCAAGCTATGATAGCGCGCAGGATAGGTGACAGGACAAACAAGAACAGCCGTGACAGCGACAGCAGCAACGGCAGCAGCCACTGTTCTCACCATCATCTCGACTCTTGTCATCATCGTCACTTTCATTGATGGAGCTGGCAGAATGGAAACTAAAATAGACTGATCAGTAAAATAGGAGGTAGAGGGGTAAGGACAAGAGAGAGTGAGAGTGAGAGAGAGAGAGAGAGAGAGAGAGAGAGAGAGAGAGAGAGAGAGAGAGAGAGAGGAAAAACTGACAAAGTCGTTATTTTCGACGATAAGAAGTGTGTGTGTGTGTGTGTGTGTGTGTGTGTGTGTGTGTGTGTGTGTGTGTGTGTGTGTGTGTGTGTGTGATTGCTTTTGTGTTTTATTGCTTTTATTGCTTTTGCAATTCGTCCAGACAGCGAGAGGCAGACAGACGGACACACACAGACAAAAAAAGAAATCGAAAAGTAAAAAAAAAAAAAAACTGAACCAAAAAAGAACAAAAAATGAATAGCTAAAAGGAAAAGAAAACGAAAGACTGAAAAAAGAAAGAAAGAAAAGAAAGACGGACAGAGAGACACATTATAAATCAATTCATTATCTTCGACCTAAAAGCAGAAGCAGCCGGACCCGCCGCTCACACGTTCTGCAATAGCAGCCGCGGCGCTGAAGGTAATTCAGACGAGCTTAACAGCCCTGAAGCTGCCCACACACACGGCAACAATCGGCGGGTGTCCCAGGGACAATACGGTGGCTGCTAATTCCCGCTCGTCAAGATGATTCAGAGGAAATGAAGCTGCCTTTTGTGCTGGCCAGCCAGCCCATGCTTTGTTGTCGAGGTCGTCGCGCAGGATAACTGTATATGCTGTGATTTCTCCAGATGACGTTCTACGCTAGACTATTGATGATAAGAAAATGCGTCTTTTTGTCCGGTTCCTTTCGTTGTTGCTGGTGATGGTGTGATTGTTGCCACTGTAGTTGTTTTTATTGTTGTTCTTGCTGGTGTTGTTGTTGTTGTCTCTCTCTTCTCTCTCTCTCTCTCTCTCTCTCTCTCTCTCTGTTTTGTTATTGTTGTTTTTTTGTAGTTGGTCTTGTTGCTCTTGTTCTTCTCGTTGTTCAATACCTTGTTGTCCGACTTGTTGTTAAAGTTGTTGCTTCACACGGTATGTCTTGTATTGATTAGTTTGACTTTTAATCATTTAGGCTTTGCAGTTTGAGGGAATCGGCGAAATCTTTGTATGTAATCATTTGCTTGATTATTGATTCATTCCTATTCTTTTTCTGTCCGTCAGGGCTTTTTGTTGTCAAACAACCCAAATAGACGAACAAAAAAAGTCCTGACGAGCAAAACAGCCGTACAGAGGGAAATGTATTATTAACATGGAAGCAAGGTTCATAAAATGATAAGTAAGAGAGAAACATGATAATAAACAGAAAGAGAGAAAGAAAGAAAAATACAGAAAGAAGGAAAGAGATAAGAACCGAAGGTCAGATAAAGAACACAACCAAAATACGGAAAGGTAGCATTCTGTTAGGGCCAAATCATCATATAGTCTGTGCGTTGCGTCCCTGCTCATTCTTTGTCATTTATCTCCGAGATAACAGACTAACAAAGAGGCGACAATGCAGGCAAGCAAGCGTCCGTCCACCTATAAAGATCCCCCCCCCCCCTGCCCCGCCCCTCCCATTCGCGCATGCGTGCACCCGTTTATATAATGCATGAACATGAGTGTACGTGCTTCTGTGCAATTAAACATTTTTTCCATGCCACTCGGCTCCCATACATCTTGTTAATAATCTTCTGTAGCTCTGTACAGCGTGAATAAAAAGTGAATTCACCAACATTCTTTCTTTTATGGGTATTGAAAAAACTTCGATGTGATTAATCACTCGATGATGCTAATCGAAACTATAAATATAGTCCTTAATACAATTAAGATCAGAATTCATTCATATTACGTTAATGATCTGGAGTCCCCGTATGTTCTCCGTCCATGGCAACGAGTTTCCATAAATGGTACATCTATTCATTCTAGTGATTAGCACCCTGCAAACGGGTGACTAAACTTTAATATGAGGTTCACTGACT
>CM065737.1:4829527-4832027 GCA_033310375.1 Conus canariensis
CCAGAAAAAGGAGACAGAGAGAAAAACAAGTTCAAAACTCGCATAAACTAACGCATAACCATTTTGTTAAGCAAATGTGTCCCGTATTGTTCGCCCCCGGAAACGAAGCAGAAGAGTCCTTGAATAACGATGACTCCCTGAGGTCATCTTGGTAACAATAATGCCTCCCCGAAGAAGGCGGGAAAGAGGGTGAAGGGGGATAATTAGACACATTATGAGTGAGCTCCCGTGAGACTTTACTCGCAGGACCATTAAGTGAATTGGTGCTGACGTTCCTTTAATGAAGTGAAAGTTAACGAGATGACGGGGACGGAGATGTGACTGTTGTGCATTTGGTTCCTGGGGGTTATTACTGCTCTGGTCACTTTGGGAGTCCCATGATGAGATACTTGTTCAAGGTCTTTGAAACTGTCTGTCTGTCTTAGTCTCTGTCTGTCTGTCTCTGTCTGTCTGTCTGTCTGTCTCTGTCTCCGTCTGTCTCTGTCTGTATGTCTCTGTCTCTGTCTGTCTCTCTGTCTCTGTCTCTGTGTGTGTGTGTGTCTCTCTCTCTCTGTCTCTCTCTCTCTCTCTTCTCTCTCTCTCTCTCTCTCTCTCTCTCTCTCTCTCTCTCTCTCTCTCTCTTCACATACGATGACTGAATGTAAGAATATGCAAAGTGATGCTCACTTTTCATCGAAAATAGAAAAAAATTATCGGTGCCTGTGTGTGTGTGTGTGTGTGTGTGTGTGTGTGTGTGTGTGTGTGTGTGTGTGTGTGGTGTGTGTGTACGGTGTATGGAGAGAGGGATACAATTTTGTTGTCACACTCCATCCCCCATCCTCCCTTTTTGAAGTCCATCTACATCAACCCTTTTCACACACACACCACACACACACACACACACACACACACACACACACAGAGAAAGAGAGAGAGAGAGAGAGAGAGAGAGAGAGAGAGAGAGAGGAGTAATCTTGAATCTTGAATCAAACTCTTTGTGTGTACAGTAAGTCAGGAAAGTACATGATCATGGTAAAAGCTAGGGCCTACGTTTGGTCCAAACGTAGGCCTACTGCAGCAAGCGCGTGCAAAGAAGCATGCATACATGTACACATATTTACACACACACACACACACACACACACACACACACACACACACACACACACACACACACATTTAGTTTGTCACATGTGTGTGTTGTGTGTGTGTGTGTGTGTGTGTGTGTGTGTGTGTGTGTGTGTGTGTGTGTGTGAGTGAGTGAGTGAGTGAGCGAGTGAGTGAATGAGTGAGTGAGAGACAGACAGACAGACAGACAGACAGAGACAGAGAATAGCGCACACGTGCATTTCCAAACTGTATGCATTTGTTCGTCCGCTTTCGTGCCCCGTCGTTCGATGGGGGATTTATTGCACAGCCGGTGGGGCCGCGATGAGTCTGACCTGACAGCTTACCGGCTCGGGCAAGGTCGTGGAGGGCTCTTCCTCCAATCCACACGGCCGCCACGGGCCCTGGGAATGAAATGTATCGATCTTTGTTG
Organism: Conus canariensis; assembly: GCA_033310375.1. Taxonomy (NCBI): domain Eukaryota; kingdom Metazoa; phylum Mollusca; class Gastropoda; order Neogastropoda; family Conidae; genus Conus; species Conus canariensis. The sequence continues at coordinate 4,831,047 of CM065737.1, forward strand.
TTGCGCATGTAGATAGAAATTGCTTGTTGAACCCAGTTGCCACAGACTCGAACCTGTCGTCTGTTGTGATGTTCAGGTTTGACGTCACCCCCCAATCAGAAGTGATATTGCGTACAAGTCTAACCCCCCCCCCCACCCCCCACCCCAACCCCCTCCCTCTTAAAGGAAAAAAAAAGACTGAGCAGGGATAGAGAGGCGGGGGAGGTGTTAGAGGGTGTGAGGGGAAGGAGAGAGGGAAGGGGGGGGGCTGAACTATTCTGACATCATCAGAACGATGACAGTTCATAACATTAAAAAAAAACGAAAAAAAGGCAACTTTTATGTTCGCGCCCGCGGGATTTGAACTTGCCTGGATCCGAAACAGGTGCTCTGCCACTGAGCCCAAGCGCTGTGAGGACTGTGGCGCGGTGGTTGCTGCCAAAAGCAAAACGTCTGGGAGGTTCCCATTAATACATTATTGTGGGATTGTTGAGCTCATCCTGCCGCTGCTTAGTAGAACGAGCCGTGGATCGAAACGGGAAGACTGGAGCCACAACACAACGTTCCATCCACGGCGTGGACGCTTCTCTTGAAAGCCTTCCTCACGTTACCTGACCAACGCTGCAGGTGTCTGGATCTCCCGTGGCCTGGCGGGGTGACGCCGGTTATCTGTTACGAAGCGTGCCATGCAGGTCTGACTGAGTACACTTGTTGGCTCTGGCCTTCTTTCGTTGGATAAAGGAGCTCCAGTTGACTGCCGGAGGGAGGCGGGGGCCGACTTGAAAGACGGCAGGCAGAGGGTTAATGTACAGTTCTCCGATTCACACGGCCACTGTCGGGGTAGGATGGGGTGGGGTTCGGGGGTGGGGGGTGGAGGGTGGGGGGGGGAGGATCTTTTAGTTTATCGATCGTTGTGCATCTGGACAGAAATCGCTTGTTCGACCTAGTTGGGAGAAGTCTCCAAGGAGGGCGAGAGGTTTTTTTTCTTTTTTCTTTTTTTTT
>CM065737.1:4837027-4839290 GCA_033310375.1 Conus canariensis
GAACAAGATGATTGCGGTTGGTGTTATTGTTGTCGTTGTTGTTGGTGGTGGTGGTGGTGGTGGTTTTTGTTTTGTTTTGTTTTGTTTTTTAAGGGCTGGAGGTCAAAGAGCAAATCTTTCCGATATATGTTCAGCAACGATGTTCATCACAAAAAAGGAACACCGTCTGTTCGGTAGGAGGAACCCACGGCATTCTCACTCTCAACAACACTATTGTCTCTCGGGACACACTGCAGTCGCTGAGAACGACGACGGTGGAGCGTTTTCTGGCCGCCTTGTTACAGGGTTGAGAGTCTTGTTGACACGGTTCGAAATCCATAAAGAGAGAGAAGGATTCGTCTGTGAAAGGACCACCGGTACTGAGGCGAAGTTATGCCCTGCGTTGATTGGTACTTAGTGCGCTGACACTCTTTGGTAATTTTTTTTTTCTGTAGTTTGTTTTCTTTTGTGAACCAAGGTTAGTTTCTGCGTCTTTTCTTGGACTTATTCTGTGCCGTCCGTTCATTTCTGCACTATCTGTTTATTGTGCTTTTTATATGATGTCCGTTTTGTTGACAGCCAGGAGTAAATTAAAGAAAAAGTCCAATTTGTGCTGATTCCGGTTTTTCCTTGTTTGGGGTGGGGGTAGGGTGGGGGGGGGGGGGAGGAAGGAGGTGTAGTCGGTCGCTCTCTCTCTCTCCCTCTCTCTCTCTCTCTCTCTCTCTCCTCTCTCTCTCTCTCTCTCTCTCTCTCTCTCTCTCTCTCTCTCTCTCTCATCGACTTGAACGCACGCATTTGTACCCTCGTCCTCCCTTCTCCCCATTCACACATGTTCTCTGTACAGATAATTTATCTGGATTGATATTATGAAAACCACTCACTGAACCATCAAGCTTCAAGGTCAAACAAGTATTCCCAACAATAAAAAGGAAATACAGTTGATATCCCCTCAGTGTTTTGAACTTTTATTCATTCATAATTTTCTTCCGCGTGTCTACAGCTTCTGTTACATATTTTGCCAGCATCTTTATTAACAGTGTGTCATCATTTGTTTGCTGAATTTTAATTTTTTAAGGTTTGGGACTTTTGGGACGGGTGTTTTGATCAAAGGTTTTGGGATTTTTTTTTTTTAATGTTCCCAAAAAGCGGGACAAGTGAACAAAAGTGAAAACTCTTCTTCTTGATTGCAGCATATTCCCATAATGGACATAAATTTCATCTCCACACCCATCATTTGATACCATCTTTTTTGCATTTAATCCGATGTTTTATTTTTTTAAATTTGCAAGGATGCTTCTTTGCCACCGATTAGATGGGTGAATATATAAGGAATGGTTATTGGGTGAAAAATGATTTTTACTAGAAATACACAAAAAAAATAAAAATTTTAGTGATGGAAATAATTTTTTATTTTTGCTTTTTGTGTAGACGCCTAATTTGATTTTTTTTTTTGGGTTGTCTGTTTTTTTCTGCGCAAAAAAAAAAAAAAAAAAAACATTGAAACCCCATTGACAAAAAAGTTTAAAAGGGCCAATGTCAGTAAAAGTGTCAGTGTCGTCTTTTCCCCTCTCTTCTCTCTCTCTCTCTCTCTCTCTCTTTCTTTTCCTCTCTTCTCTCTCTCTCTATCTTTTTACCCAATTTGGGTATTTTCCCAATAACAGGGTAAAAATCTGTTTTTGGGATTGGATTTTTTCCCGTCTATTGAAGCCGCATGTAGCACTCGCAAATAAAAAAACACGCAGTCTTAGGGGGGAAAAAAAAGAAGAAAAAAAGGGGAAAAAAACAAGAAAAAAAAAAGAGAAAAGAGAAAAAAAAAATTTAATAAGACCCCCTTTAAAGCTTCGATGATGAAAAGGACAAGTTGTGACCAATCTATTCAGAAAGGGAAAAAAAAAATCCATGACAACAGGAAAACTTTTCTTGTATCTTTTTTTCTTCTTTTTGTTGGGTGCAACTTCTTTCTTCTTCTTCTTCTTTTTTCTTCTTCTTTATCATATCATCATCGTCATCGTCGTCGTCGTCGTCTTCGTCTTCTTCTTCTTTTTTTCTTTATCATCATCATCGTCGTCATCGTCGTCGTCGTCTTCGGGTTTTTTCTTCTTTTCTTTTTTCGTCGTCGTCGTTTGGTCTTCTTTTCTTCTTCTTTTCTTCCTCTCCTTCTTCTTCTTTTTTGGGGTGTACCCCCAGGAAAAAAGGTGCAGTTTGATATTTGCAGGCCAATGTCCGCAGGGATGTTTTCGGTTTTTTTGGATTCGTTCTTTTTAAGCCCAGTTTCCCGCTAAAA
>CM065737.1:4841890-4859390 GCA_033310375.1 Conus canariensis
TGCATTTCCATTGCAAAGTGAAAACTTGGAATTGGTGGGCATTGTAAGCGGATTCTGTATGTCACTCAACAATCTATTTTGATTGTGTGTGATTGTAATGAATGTATGCACATAAGAATGACTGCAAGAATACACATCGATGTAAGTGCTTTCCAGATGGCTTTGAGTCGCTGACAGCGAGTATTGTTTTATACACTTGAAATTAAAGTGTGGTGTCCTGCGTACGTTGGATCTAATGGGTTTTTTTTTCTTTCATTTGAATAGTCAGAGTTGTCGAACATTCACTTGCATACAGTGTATGAAGTAGGCGTTACTTGCACTTTCTTTTGTGCGCTTTTTGGTAAGGCTGCAGTCTGTTTTCGTCATCTCCTTTCGTTGGTTAATTCCTGAAGTGACGGTTGATTTGAATGACGAATCACTGATCCACCATCACTCGGCAAAGTGCCACGAAACAGAGTCATAAACTTCCAGGCACGCAATGTTCCTACTCCAGTGCTTCGTTTTTACACTGTGAAAAGGCAGCGTATGGATATTGACAACAGTGAATGTCTAGGAAGATGTTAAAGGGATCTTTCATATCAACGCTAAGTTAGTGCAGATAAGATCTGTTTTAAAGTAAGAAAAACCTAGCTTTTTTCTGCCTTTTCTGTCTCTGAGAATGTTGCCCAAATTTACTGATCAGTCCTGCTGCTCTTTGTATCTCTCGGGCCTGGTTGACGCCGGGAGAATGTATAAAAATAAGCATAAATTACAACCCTGTCATGCAGTCTCAGACCAGAATGGGAATCCTTAACATCATCTTCATCATTCCCAGCATAAAAATGTTTCAAATTCAGAGGTAACCTCAATTTCGATACCCTCTTTACGTCTATGCCTTTTACGAGGTTGTGTCCGGGTCACCGGTATCAGCAAAATCATGGGGACTTTTGTTGGACGGACGTGGTGGCGCCCTCCGGAGATAGAACTTATTGACGCTGGCCCTACGACTAAGCAATTATTGTTATCGGTAGGGAGCGTAGTGGATAGAGTCTTGCGTAAGTTGGAACAGAACAGGCAACTCTGAATACTGCCAAAGTGTTTCGACCTCTTAGGTCCTCTTCTTCAGGCAAAAACCAAACAACATTTAGGACAATAAATACGTTTTCATTGTCCTAAATGTTGTTTGTTTTTGCCTGAAGAAGACCCAGGATGTGGAAATGTATTCTGCTTTGTCCTGTAATCTGTGTGCATTGTCTGGCGGCACTAATACCCATTCTTTTTAAAATTTGCCTCATTTTCCGCCCTCGGTCACCTCGTTTCGAAACTGCCGAAGAGACTTGGCAGCAGTGCAGTGTCTCCTCCGCTCATGACGACTTGACACTGACTGCCCCCTGTGGACTGCCGGTGCCAGAGCTGAGGTAAGACCAGCCAGGCTGTGGCTGTGGGCGGGGCCCGCAATGCGCGGCGTGGGTGCAATGTCACGGCTCGGACAATGAGACAGCACAAGCTGCATTCAGTGTTGTGTTTTTTTTTGTGATAAATGAAGCAAAATGAAGAAAGACAGGGGGTTAGTTACCGCCAAGGACATAGACAAACGAAGCACGGGACAAGACGCAATGCATTTCGACCTCTTAGGTCTTCGTCAGGCGAAAACAACATTTACCATTTAGGACAGTACGAACAAAGAACGCAGTCACTTATCTTTCCACGTGTTTATAGGAATGAGAAGTGGCTTACAGCGTTCACAAGTACACATAGAGTCGATGACGTGACGTGAATTACAACACCACAAAGGGTATCAGTCAATATTAAAAGTTGTTTCAAAATGGAGTGACTGAGGGCGGAAAATGAAGCAAAATTTAGAAAGAGAGGGGATTAGTTAGTGAACGCTGTAAGCCACTTCTCATTCCTATTCATACATGGAAAGGTAAGTGACTGCGTTCTTTGTTGGTACTGTCCCAAATGTTAAATGTTGTTTTTGCCTGAAGAAGACCCAAGAGGTCGAAATGCATTGTGTCTTGTCCTGTGCTTCGTTTGTCTATGTCATTGGCGGTAACTAACCCCCTGTCTTTCTAAATTTTGCTTTATTTTCCGCCCTCAGTCACTCCATTTTGAAACTATGATAAATGAGAATGAAGATGACGAAGACGATGTTATGGAAATTCCGTTCAGCTTTGACACTTCGCCACAAGGCTGTGTACTCGCTGCTTGCTCGCAGCGTATGTGTCCCGGCGTCAGCCAGTCCCAAGAGAGACTAGACACTTGACGTGTCGATCAGGACATATGAGCAGTCCTCTAGGAAACCTCCGTGTACTAGATGAAACTTTGCTGAGTGGCCCCAGTGCTCTTATTAGAGTCCACAACACTTCTAACTCTGAAAAGGAGCCGGCTGACTGACTTTAACGGGACTGTCACCTTCAGCCTATCAGTTTTGAACAGTGCGCCGCCACCCGCTGATCCACCGCGGTTGACACTTTCGGTGGTACATGTGTGTGTGTGTGTGTGTGTGTGTGTGTGTGTGTGTGTGTGTGTGTGTGTGTGTTTAAGTGCGTGCGTGCGTGTGTGTGTGTATGTGGGGAGGGGGGGGGGGGGGGCGGGGGGAGTGGCAGGTGTGGGTGTTTGTGTATTTTTTCTCTCCTCTCTCTCTCTCTCTCTCTCTCTCTCATCTACTCACCTCATTCACTCACTCATTGTGTCTTTCTCCCCCTTTAGAAACATCGTTACCAGTTAATTTTGTATTTGCCGCATCCTCCATGTGACGGGTGCCCTTTCGTTCTGTCGCCCATGTTTGCGGATCATCAGCTAGGCGGCTTCTCTTTCTTCTTTGAGAAACGTCAATACGCAATGTATTCTCGTCTCGTTGGCATTTGGGGTTGTGATTACGTCGGTCTTTTGGGAGTTTCCTTTCAGAATTAAGTGTAGGAGTGTTTGGTGCAATTTTTTCTTCCCAGAACTAACTGCAAGAGCGTTCGATAGATTTTCCTTTCCAGATTTTGTGCGGGCGTTAAAGTGTGTTTGGTTCTTTTTGTTTTTCTTTTTGGTTTTTGTTTTTCCTTCAGCGTGAGCTGAAAATACCGCCTGCATGGAGCCCAATTTAGACATTCAAACGGGATTGCTTACAGGAAAGTTGAAGCTGCTGCAGTTTTGAGCGCGTCGAATTTTCGTTGATTTCTTGCGGTGGCAGACTTACTACCAGCTAACCCCATCCCACCTCCCCAGCGCACACGTAACCCCCCTCTGCCTCTCTCTCTCTCTCTCTCTCTCTCTCTCTCTCTCTCTCTCTCTCTCTCTCGTATCTCCCTCCCCTCTCCGCTTTCTGTCTTTGCTTCTCTCTCTCTCTCTCTCTCTCTCCTCTCTCTCTCTCTCTCTCTCTTTATTGTCTCTCTGTTTCTGTCTCTGTCTGTCTCTATGTCTGCCTGTCTCTGTCTCGCCGTCACTCAGTCTCTCTCTCTCTCTCTCTCTCTCTCTCTCTCTCTCTCTCTCTCTCTCTCTCTCGTTACTATTTCTATATTCACGCTGACATTCAACACCATAATTATATTGTGTGTCAAGGTGTATGTTTTTTCTTTCTTCCGCTCTCTCTCTCTCTCTCTCTCTCTCTCTCTCTCTCTCTCTCTCTCTCTCTCTCTCTCTCTCTCTCTCCTCTCTCTCTCCTCTCTCTCTCACCGTTTTGCGTTTGTTGTTGCGGAGAAGGGGAGTGTGGAGATGGCGAATGTTGTTTGGAGGGTACCGTTGTGGTTAGATGGATTAGTGGGTACTCTTGTGATTAAATCAGAACTATTGGGATTAGGTGGGTACTACTGTGATTAGATTGGTGCTTTTGTGGTGAGGTAGGGACTATTGTGGTAAGGTGGGCACTGGTGTGGTTTAGCTGGTCCTACTGTGGTTAGATGGCTACCATCGTGGCTAGGTGGGGGCCGTCGTAGTTCGGTGGATATTATTATATTAAAGTGTATGTCGTTGTAGTTATGTGGATATCATTGTGTTTAGGGGACGGGGGGGGGGGGGTGGGTACATTTGTATTAGGTGGGTCTGATTGAGGCAAAGTGAGTATCATTGTAGTTAGGTGTGTACTCTTCCGGGTAGGTACCACTGTAGTTAGGTGCGTACCATTGTGGTTAGGTGGGTACCACTGTAGTTAGGTGCGTACCATTGTGGTTAGGTGGGTACCATTGTGGTTAGGTGGGTACTGTTGTGGTTAGGTGGGTACCATTGTGGTAAGGTGGGTACTCTAGTGATTAGGTGGGTACTGTGTGATTAGGTGGGTACCGTTGTGTTAGGTGGATATTATAATTAGGTAGGTATCACTGGGTGTAGGTATGTACAACGGTGGCTAGGTGTGAACCATTTTGTGGTTCGGTAGATACCACTGCCGTTAGGTGGGTACCTTTGTGTTTAGGTGGGTACCATAGTGGTAAGATGAATACCATTGTGTTTAGATAGGTACCTTAGTGGGTTAAATTGACATCGTTCTGTTCAGATAGGTACCAAAGTGGTTAGATGGGTATCGTTGTATTTAGATGGGCGCCATAGTGGTTGGATGGGTATCGTTGTATTTAGATAGCTGCCATAGTGGTTGGATGGGTGTCGTTATGTTTAGATGGGCACCATAGTGGTTGGATGGGTATCGTTATGTTTAGATGGGCACCATAGTGGTTGGATGGGTGTCGTTATGTTTAGATGGGCACCATAGTGGTTGGATGGGTATCGTTATGTTTAGATGGGCACCATAGTGGTTGGATGGGTATCGTTATGTTAGATGGCACCATAGTGGTTGGATGGGTATCGTTATGTTTAGATGGGCACCATAGTGGTTGGATGGGTATCGTTATGTTTAGATGGGCACCATAGTGGTTGGATGGGTATCGTTATGTTTAGATGGGCACCATAGTGGTTGGATGGGTATCGTTGTGGTTAGATGAGTACATGGTGTTTAGGTGGTGGGTATCGTTGTGTTTAGATGGGTACCATAGTGGTTGGATGGGTATCCTTGTGTTTACATGGGTACATGGTGTTTAGATGGTGGGTATCGTTGTGTTTACATGGGTACCATTGTGTTTAGATAGGTACCATAGTGGGTTAAATGGATAGTGGTTAGATGGGTATCGTTGTGTTTAGATGGGTACCATAGTGGTTGGATGGGTATCGTTGTGTTTAGATGGGTACATGGTGTTTGGGTGGTGGGTATCGTTGTGTTAAGATGGGTACCACGGTGGTTAGGTAGGTACCTGATTGTGGAGGAGTGTACGTGTGCAGTGTATCTGTGCGACAGATGGGAATGAGTCGGGACAGTCTTTCAGTGCGTTTGTGTATCATTTTCTGGGCGAAACTGCCATGACTGGAAAGTGGACAGCGATTTTGGGATGGGGCAGGGAAGCCCTGTCATGAAAATAATGTCCTTTTCTTCTGCATTTCTCCCCTCCTCTCTCTCTCTCTCTCTCTCTCTCTCTCTCTCTCTCTCTCTCTCTCTCTCTCTCTCTCCCTCCCCCACTCTCTCTCTCTGTGTCTCTGTCTGTCTGTCTGCCTACCTGTGTGTGCGTGTGTGTGTGTGTGTGGTGTGTGTGTGTGTGTGTGTGTGTGTGTGTGTGTGTGTTGGGTTATTTCTATGCCATCTGTTTTCGTATCTTTCTGTGTCGCCTTTTCATTGACGGCTGGATGTTAATCAGTTGTATTGATTTTGGTTTTCCTTAGTTAGAAGAAACGTTTTGCTCTCTCTCTCTCTCTCTCTCTCTCTCTCTCTCTTCTCTCTCTCTCTCTCTCTCTCTAACATTTTCCCCCTCTGTCTCTCTCTGTGTCTGTCTCTGTCTGTCTCTCTTCTCTCTCTCTCTCTCCTCTCTCTCTCTCTCTCTCTGGTCTCTCTCTCTCTAACATTTCCTCTCTCTTTTTGTAAAGATGATGGTGGAAATGATAAGAAGAACACACACACACACACACACACACACACACACACACACCACACACGAGCGCACTCATGCACGTACGCACGCACGCACGCACACTCACATGCACGCGCGCGCACATACGCACGCACGCATGCACACTCACATGCACGTACGCACGCACGCACACACACACACACACACACACACACACACACACACACACACACCACACACACACACACACACACACGAGCGCTTGCTTTCGAATGTATGCACTCGCATATGCACGACACACACACACACACACACACACACACACACACACACACACACACACACACACACACACACACACACACACCACAAACCAAACTGACAAATACAGATATACTTTCTTGAGGAAAAAAAGGGGAAATGGAAGACTCATAAATTGTGTCTGTGACATTTGCAGATATATCCCGGCGAACACGTGAATAGAAACGTGAAAAGTAACTGATCTTTTTCTTCTTTATTCATCTTGTGTTGTTTTCCAACCATCGATGAATAAACCACCCCCTGTTCCCTTTTTCTTCTCCCGTCTCCTTCACATATTCCCATTCTGCTGTCACTGCATCTGTTGTTCTTCTTTCGTCTACCGCCCTCCACTTTCATTCTTCTTTTTTTTCTTTTTATCAAAGGCTATATTTCTGTTCCTCCTCCCCATTTCTGGTTGTTGTTATTTTGCCTGTCACTCACAAAGCGCTTTTCTGTTCTTGTTTCTTTTCCCCCAGCTTTCTGACATCGCACAGTCGTGTTGAACGCATTGTCTCATTGTGTGGCATTCCATGTATTGTCTCATTGTGTGGCATTCCATGCATTGTCTCATTGTGTGGCATTCATGTTTGTCTCATGTGTCTTCATGTTTGTCCATTGTGTGGCATTCCATGTATTGTCTCATTGTGTGGCATTCCATGTATTGTCTCATTTGTGGCATTCCATGCATTGTCTCATTGTGTGGCTTCCTGTATTTCTCATTGTGTGGCATTCCATGTATTGTCTCATTGTGTGGCATTCCATGTATTGTCTCATTGTGTGGCATTCCATGTATTGTCTCATTGTGTGGCATTCCATGTATTGTCTCATTGTGTGGCATTCCATGTATTGTCTCATTGTGTGGCATTCCATGTATTGTCATTGTGTGGCATTATGTATGTGTCATTGTGTGGCATTCCATGTCTAATTCCTATTGTCACAACATCTGTCTCGGTGTCAACATCCGGCCTGCTCCCCTCTGCAGGGGAGAGCATTTCGCCTTTGCACTACGCCACCGCTCTGGGTGTGTGTGTGTGTGTGTGTGTGTGTGTGTGTGTGTGTGTGTGTGTGTGTGTGTGTGTTTCTTCTGTGTGTGTGTGTGTGTCTCTCTCTCTCTCTCCTCTCTCTCTATGTATGTATGTATGTATGTATGTGTGTGTGTGGTGTGTGTGTGTGTGTGTGTGTGTGTGTGTGTGTGTGTGTGTGTATACCTGTCAGACTACCTTGGGGATGGTGTTTGTGTGTGTGTGTGTGTGTGTGTGTGTGGTGTGTGCGTATGTGTGTGTGTGTGGTTGAGTGTGTGTGTGTGGGTGTGTCGTATGTGTGTGTGTGTGTGGTTGATGTGTGTGTGTGTGTGTGTGTGTGTGTGTGTGTGTGTGTGTGTGTGTGTGTGTGTGTGTCTGATGGAGGAGGAAGGGAGGGAGAGAGAGAGAGAGAGAGAGAGAGAGAGAGAGAGAGATTGTTGTTTCGAAGTTTCTGATCAGGATACCCCCTTTGTTGTCGTGAGTTCTTTGACGTGTGTCGAGTGTATGCAGCAATGCTATGTCGTCATCGCCGAAAGGCTAGCACACAGACCACAGTTTTTTTCAGCTTTAAGTCTTATAGTAAAGAGTTGAGTGTGGGTAAGGAGTTCTTTGGGATATTTTCATTGACACTGCTCTGTACCATATCCTCATTTGTCTAGTGTGCAGGGTAACATTAACAACACCTGTATATATGTTACATATCTCTCATCCGTATTGTTCTCAGAGACAATATTAAATACACGCCTCTGTACCACACCTCTTTCCTCTGTCTTGTTGTCCGAGATAATATCAGCGACTTCGTTCTGCACCATGTCCTGTTATCTAACTGTATTTTGAAATGATATTAGCCAGAAACACCTGCTTACCGCACCCTCCCAATCTGTCTCTAGTTCTTTGAAATGATATCAATGACACCACTTTCTAACGCACACTTCTCATTTGTCATGTCCTCTGGGATGATACCAACGTCACGCCACCTGTTACACCACTCTCACCCGTCTTGTTCTTTGCAAACCTGCCTCATCTGCCTATTTTGTGGATGGTATCAACAACACCTTTTAATAACAACACCCTTTTGCCAGTCTTGTTGTCTTGGATATAACATCGATGACACCCGCACCAGCCCCCCCCCCCCCCCCCCCCCCCCCCCCCCCCACTCCATTACGCCATACATTTCCATAACAGTTGACCCCTTCCTCCGTCCTGTGCCCTCCATACAGTGCTAGCCACTCCAAATGATGACCATTCTCTTCCTTCTGGGGCCGTTACCCCCCTTAAAAAATAAATACAGAAAGTCCATTGGGGACGCTTGTACAAATCCAGTCTGTGCTGACTAAATCCTGCCCTCGACCAAGTCTCAGTCATGGAAATGAAAAGCAAAGATTGGGTGATCCCTGCTGGATGCAGTCTCATCACACACTGTCCCACACACCACGACCTGGACTCCCCCAGTGGGGCCACTACAGTCCTCCCCTTGTGTTGGTCACGTTCCTGTCTGGACTGCCTCTCGTTCGGTCAACAGTGGTTAACGCAATCCAAACGGGCGTGAGCAGGGGATCCAAACGAGCGGTTCGTTGGCCGGATGCGTCAGCCTAACGAATCGAAAACAAACGGTGACGTGGTGGAAGTTGGTTTTTCTCCCCCACCGGCTGATAGCATGGCGGGAGCTGGTTGGAAGTATGGATCACAGCAGTGGTTTGTTGGACGAGTTCGATCAGCCTGTCTGACATGGAGACCATCAATAAAGAGTGGGCGGAGTTTGATTCAGTGGGGGTATTGTTGAATATTCTTCCCTTCCTTCGTCTCTCCCCTTCCCCCTCCAACCCCCCCCCCTTTCTGTTTGTCTGTCTGTCTGTCTGTCTCTCTTTCTCTCTCTCTCTCTCTCTCTCTGTCTCTCTCTCTCTCTCTCTCTCTCTCTCTCTCTCTCTTGTTTCACTGTCCTGCCTGTCCTCTCTCCTGAAGAAGATGATGATGGTTATGATGATGATGATGAACACACTTATGCAGACACAAAACACACACACACACACACGTACACACACACACACATACACACACACACACACACACACACACACACACACACACACACACACACACACACACACACACACACACACACACGTGCTATTTAGACCTCCAGACAGGCTGGCAATATTCACAAAATGCGTCAATCGCCAACTTCCACATTCCCCACTGTCCAGATTTTTTTCCCTCACCGCATTATATTTCTCTTCTCCCCCCCCCCCCCCCCCCAGTTCTCCGTGTCTAATTCTTGAGTCAATATTATTGATATCCTCTTTTACCACACCTCTCCGTTCTGTCTGCTTTAAGACGATATCAATGACACCCCTGTTTTTCCACACCCTCTTTCCTGTTTAGTTCTCCGGGATAATATCAATAACACCTCTCCGTATAACACTCCTGTCACCTGTGTTTGTATTTAGGATGATATCAATGACACCCCTCTTTACCACACACCTTTTGTCTTTTCTTAATCTGTTGCATGATTGTCAACAGTAGTCCTTTTCTTTGCCCACGCTCGTTTCCTGTGCACAATTCTTTTGGGTAATATCAACACATCCCTCTCATCTGTCTGAAGCTCTGGGATGAAATGAACAACCCTCCTCCATATCACACCCTTCTTATCTGTGTGGTTTTCCGAGATAATGTCAATGACAACTTCTTATCTGTGTGGTTTTCCGAGATATATGTCAATGACACTTCTTATCTGTGTGGTTTTCCGAGATAATGTCAGTGACACTTCTTTCTGTGTGGTTTTCCGAGATAATGTCAATGACACTTCTTTCTGTGTGGTTTTCAGAGATAATGTCAATGACACTTCTTATCTGTGTGGTTTTCAGAGATAATGTCAATGACACTTCTTTCTGCCATACTCCTCTCATCTGTTTCAGTCCTTGTGATACAATTGATGACATCTCATCCACACCTCTGTCATCTGCCTAGTCTGGGGAGATATCAACAATGTCTTGCTCCACTACACTTTTCTCGTCTGTCTTGTTCTCTAGGATAATATGGACACCAACCCCAAGTCCCATCCCTACCCCACCACGCCATGTATTCCTGTAACCGTTGAACCCTTCCTCCATCTTCTGCCCTCCCCGTAGTGCTAGCCACCTCCCTTCATGTAACTATTCTCTTCCTTCGGGGGTCATTTTCCCCATAAAAAGCACAAAAGATCCACTGCGGATGCTTGTACAAATACTGTCTGTGCTGACTAATCTCCGCCCTCGACTGAGTCTCAGTCATGGAAATGAATAGCAAAGATTGGGTGATCTGCGCAGGATGTAGACACATCAAACAACGTCCCACACGCGCTGCGTGGACACGCTTGATGGGGGCAGCTACACCCCTCCCCTTGTGTTGGTCACGTTCCTGTCTGGATTGCCTTGCATTTGGTAAACAGTGCCTAGCGCAGTCCAAATGATCCTTCTCATCTCTGTCGTTCTCTGGGATATGATAAACAATACACCTCTGTGGCATACCTCACTCACCTGTCCTGATCTCTGGGACAACAACAATGAAACCACTCTGCACCACACTCCTCACATGTGTCTTGTTCTCTGCGATAATATCACCTCTCTGTGCCACAACTTCTTCTCTGTCTTGTTCCTTGAAATAATGCCAACGACGCTCTTCCCTCTCGTCGGATTAGTTCTGTGAAATTATGTCAGAGGTATTCCTTTCTACCAAACAATTCACATCTACCTTGCTTTTTAAAATAAGGTCAATGATACCCTTCCCTATACCACGTCTCTCATGTTGTTTGGGATAATATCAATATCACCATGTCAATGATACCCTTCCCTATATCACGTCTCTCATGTTGTTTGGGATAATATCAATATCACCATGTCAATGATACCCTTCCCTATACCACGTCTCTCATGTTGTTTGGGATAATATCAATATCACCATGTCAATGATACCCTTCCCTATACCACGTCTCTCATGTTGTTTGGGATAATATCAATATCACCATGTCAATGATACCCTTCCCTATACCACGTCTCTCATGTTGTTTGGGATAATATCAATATCACCATGTCAATGATACCCTTCCCTATACCACGTCTCTCATGTTGTTTGGGATAATATCAATATCACCATGTCAATGATACCCTTCCCTATACCACGTCTCTCATGTTGTTTGGGATAATATCAATATCACCAGGTCAATGATACCCTTCCCTATATCACGTCTCTCATGTTGTTTGGGATAATATCAATATCACCATGTCAATGATACCCTTCCCTATACCACGTCTCTCATGTTGTTTGGGATAATATCAATATCACCATGTCAATGATACCCTTCCCTATACCACGTCTCTCATGTTGTTTGGGATAATATCAATATCACCATGTCAATGATACCCTTCCCTATACCACGTCTCTCATGTTGTTTGGGATAATATCAATATCACCATGTCAATGATACCCTTCCCTATACCACGTCTCTCATGTTGTTTGGGATAATATCAATATCACCATGTCAATGATACCCTTCCCTATACCACGTCTCTCATGTTGTTTGGGATAATATCAATATCACCATGTCAATGATACCCTTCCCTATACCACGTCTCTCATGTTGTTTGGGATAATATCAATATCACCATGTCAATGATACCCTTCCCTATACCACGTCTCTCATGTTGTTTGGGATAATATCAATATCACCATTGTGTACTGCACCCCTCTCATCTGTTTAGTTCTCTGGGATAATATTAATGAACCCGTCCATCCCACACTGACTACTTCTCGGAAGCCATACCAGTAATACTCATCTGCACTACACCCTCTCATCTGTCTGGTTCACTGATGTCATACCAACGACACTCATCTGCACCATCCTCTTTTCTATCGTAATCTCTGTGGTTTCAACCACACTACTCTCTACCACACCTCGCTCAATTGTCTTAATATCTGAGATGATATCAACAACACACCTCCCTTTCATACAACTCTCGTCGGTTTTGTTCTCTGGGATAATATGAACGATACACCTCTCATCTGTCTTGTTCTTTTGCATAATGTCAGCGACACACCTTTCTACCACACTCCCTTTATCTGTCTCGTTCTTTGGGATAGTATTGACGACAACCATCCAACACCGTTCCCCATGCCATCATTCCACACACTTCCCTAACACAATCCCTTCTTCCTGCTTCTACGTTCCCCAAAGTACTAACCACTCCAGATGATGACTAGTCTCTTCCTTCTGTGGCAATTTCCCCCTTAAAAATACAGACCGAGGACGCTTATATAAATACAGTCTGTGCTGGTTAAACTCTGCCCTCGACCGAGCCTCAGTCATGGAAATGAAAAGCAAAGATTGGGTAATCCATGCTGGATGCAGCCCCGTAACACAACGTCCTACAGCAACAACCTGGACACGCCCAGCAGGGCCGCTACACCCCCTCCCCTTGTGTTGGTCACGTTCCTGTCTGGACTGCCTCTCGTTCGGTCAACAGTGGATAACGCAATCCCAGCGGGCGTGAGCAGAAGTTCTCAACGACCGGTTCATTGACCAGATGAGTCAACCCAACGAACCAAAAAACAACTGGTGACGTGGTGGATCTTTTTTTTTCTCTCGCTGTCGATTGATAGCATGGTGGGGAGCTGGTTGGATGTTTACGTCACAGCAGCAGCTTGTCGGAAGAGTTCGATCAGCATGTCTGAAATGGAACTTACTTTGAAAGAATGGATGGAGTGTGATCCAGTGGGATGTTGTTGAATAGGCCTCTCTCTTTCTGCCTCTCGCTGTCTCTCCCTGTCTCTCTGTCTGTCTGTCTCTCTCTCTCTTCTCTCTCTCTTTCTCTCACTCTTTCTCTCTCTCTCTCTCTCTTTCTCTCTCTCTTTCTTTCTCTCTCGCTTCCCATCCCCACCTCTTTGTCTCTCTCTCTCTCTCTCTGCCTCTGTCTGTCTGTGTCTGTCTGTCTGTCTGTCTCTCTCTCTCTCTCTCTCTTGCTCTCTCTCTCTCTCTCTCTCTCTCTCTCTCTCTCTCTCTTTTGCCAGCCCTTTCAGTTTCCTCTCTCTTGAAGATGATGCAGGCAATAATGATGATGAAGACACAATCGTGCAAACACACACACACACACACACACACACACACACACACACACACACACACACACACACACACACACAGAGAGAGAGAGAGAGAGGAGAGAGAGAGGAGAAAGAGAGAGAGAGAGAGTCACACCTTTAGATTTTCAGACAGACTGACAAACTTCACAAAATTACTCAATCGTGCTCTTTCTACCTGTCAAGCTATCCAGCTTTTTAAAAATTCAACCGACCTTGTACTTTTCCTCTCTGCACAACCTCTCCAGTCCTTCAGTATCTGGTTCTTTTAGAAAATATCAGTGACATCCCTCTCTTACCACACGTCTCGTTCCTGTCTCGTTCTACGATATCCCTCTGTGGTACACCTCTCGCATTCGTCTAATGCTTTTCGACAGTATCAAAGACACCCTTCTGCACGTCTCTCATTCGTCTTATTGTTTTCAACAATATCAAAGACACCCTTCTGCACACCCTTTCCTCGTCTATTTTCTTCTCTGGAACAATATCAACATCATCCCTCAGCACCATACTCTCTTGTCTGTCTGGTTCTCTGAAATAATATCAGGGGTAGTCGTCTGCATGGCACCCATTCATCTGTCTAGTTTTCTGAAATAATACTAGTGAGACTCATTTGTACCACACCCTCTCATCTGTCTAGTACTCTGAAATCATGTTGACATCCCTCTTTTACCATACCCTTTATCTCTTTCCTAGTTCTCTAGGATAATGTCAAGGATACGCCTCAGCACCACACTCCCTCATCTGACAAGTTCTCTGAGATAATGTCAACCAGACCCATCCACACTGCACTTTCTGATCTGTCTAGGTCTATGAAATAATATCAGAGGCACCCCTCTTTTACCTCACCATTCTCAACTGTCTAATCTTTTAGATAATATCCACAGCACCTTCATGTACCGCACCTCTCTGTTCTGTCTTAATCTCTGGGAACCCTTTTGTAACCCCCCCCCCCCCCCTCTCATCTGTCTCAAGTTCTGGGATAACACCTTTCTACCACATTCCCCTCATCTGTCTTGTTCTCTGGGATGACATCGATGATGCCCACCCCCAACCCATCCCTACCCCCTCACATCACACATTTCCATTACAGCTGATCCCTTCCTCCCTCCTCTGCCCTCCCCACAATGCTAGCCACTCCAGATGATGACCATTCTCTTCCTTCTAGGGCCTCTTTCCTCTTCAGAAAGAAAAGAGACAAAAGTGCACTGAGGACGCTTGTGCAAATACAGTCTGCGCTGACTAAATTCTACCCTCGACCAAGTCTCAGTCATGGAAATGAAAAGCAAAGATTGGGCGATCCACGCCAGATGCAGACTCATCAAACAACGTCCCATACACCACGACCTGGACGTGCCCTGCGGGCCCACTACACCCCCTCACGTTGGTCACGTTCCTGTCTGGACTGCCTTACGTTCGGTCAACAGTGGTTAACGCAATCCAAACGGGCACGGGCAGAAGTTCTAAACGAGCGGTTCATTGGCCGTATGCGTCAGCCTAACGAACCGAAAACAAATGGTGACGTGGTGGAAGCTGGTTTTTCTCCCTGTCGGCTGATGGCATGGCGGGAGCTGGTTGGATGTACACACATCAGAGTGGTGGTTTGTTGGACGAATTCGATCAGTATGTCTGAAATGGAGATTATCTGGAGAATGAGTAGTTTGGTCCAATGGAGTGTAGGTTAGTGTTCATCCCGTCTCCATCGATCCCTCCTTCCCTCCCCCCCTCCTCTCTCTCTCTCTCTCTCTCTCTCTCTCTCTCTCTCTCTCTCTCTCTCTCTGCCACAACCCCTCTTTTTTGCTTCTCCGTTCACTGTCTGTCTTTCTCTGTCAGCCTGTCTGATATAATATGCTCCCACACACACACACACAACACACCACACACCACACACACACACACACATTGATAGAAGAGAGACAGGTACAACACACACACACACACACACACACACACACACACACACCACACACACACACACAATGATAGAAGAGACACAACACACACACACACACACACACACACACACACAACAACACACAAGCACGCACGCGCGCGCGCACGCACGCACACACACACAACACACACACACACACACACACACAGCACAGAGCACAGAAGAGAAGAGAGAGAGGTGGGGGGGTAGTCATGTAGCATTGGCCCCTTTTCAGGGGTGAGAGAATATATCATCTGAAATAAATACGATGACTACAAAGCTACCAAATGCCAATAATCAGAACGTCGAGTGGGGGAAGAGAGAGAGAGAGAGAGAGAAGAGAGAGAGAGAGAGAGAGAGAGAGAGAGGAGAGAGAGAGAAGAGAGAAGAAGACAAGGAACCCCTTTCTCTGTTCTACGTCCACATTGTTATTTAGCAAACATCATTTGTGTTAGTCGTCTTACGCTCTAGTATTCCGCCAGTTCATGTTATCACAGCCGTGACATCCACAGGTCGCTGCCAAAGAGCACCAACCCACAAGGAAGAGACCCTCCACTGCTGCTGAGCAATTTCAGTCATCAATAGGTTGCGGTTATGCCTGTTCTTATTCAGTTTAATGGTGACTTGTGATCATTCTTTTTACTATAGAGCCAAAATAACAAAGTATTACGCCGTAATGGGCATTCATTGAGACCCATCTAAGAGTGCGATTCAAGAATTTGCTTATCTCTGACAACTGACCTAAGTAAATTTACTGCTGGTGGAGAATCGCTGTGGAAATCAGAATTGCTTTCAATGCGAGAGTTCATTTTTCAGACCTTGGAATTGACATCGAAGAGAGCAAAGTGTTTGGAAACGGGGAAATGAAAATATGCTACTCAAACAAACAAACAAACGAAAAGGCGAGGGTGATTGTAAAAAAAAAGAATCAAAGAAGTGACAGGCTGCCAGACTGGAAGGAAATAAGTGTAACAATTCAAACATAAAAGCCCAACGTGAAATACCAAACATGCGATTTATAAACTTTCAACTGTCAATTGTTTTCATACAAATAATGTAATATTTGTGTTACTGTAGCCGCCAGGTAAATTAGTTGTGTATTGTCATTTTGCAGCTTGTTGCTGCTCACTTTGTATTGTGTAAACATAGTACGTACCTGTGATTAAAGATTTGTTGAAACCAAATACCAAACAAGTCACTTAGACTGTTGAACCAGTGACAGAGAAGAGACTGGAATTAGTACATCTTTTATTGTATATCATATGTGTTGTCTGAAAGAGAATATCACCACGCCCACTGTTGATCGGACACAGATCTGACCAAATTCTACACCGACAACCAACATCCCACGCGACGATCGAGGCACCCACGGCAAAGTCTCCATCACCATTGTCATCACCATCACGACCCCAGCGAGTAAGCCTACCCGGATGCAGTGTCGTCGTCCAACAACGTTCCACACGACGACCACTCCAACCCCCCCCTCTCTCTCTCTCTCTCTCTCTCTCTCTCTCTCTCTCTCTCTCTCTCTCTCTCTCTCTCTCACCCTTCCCCCTCCCACCTCTCATTCCCCCCCCCACTTCTTTTTGTGGGCGGTCACGTTCCTGGTTGGAGAGCCGTCCGTTCGGTCAACAGTGGCTAACGCAATCCAAACGGGCGCGAGCAGGAATCCCGAACGAACGAGCTTGTTGGCAGGATGCGTCAGCTTAATTAACAAACCGAAAACAAATCGTGACGTGGAACTTGGTTTTCGGCTGATTGCACGGCCACAATGGGTCTGATTTGAAAATCGCATCCTTTGACATGTTTGAATTCCCCCCCTCTCCCTCCACCCCCCCCCCTTTTTTTTAGGTAGGGGTAGGGATGGGGGGGGGGGTATGGAGGGAGAGGGTGTGGAAGAGGGGGATCAGGAAAGGGAGAGTTGAGTGGGTAACGTGGGGGATGGGTGGGGTGGATTACCTGTACGCCTCTCTCTTTCTCTCTCTCTCTCTCTCTCTCTCTCTCTCTCTCAGTCTCTCTCTGTTTCTCTCTCTCTCTCTCTCTCTCTCTCTCTCTCTCTCTCTCCTCTCTCTCTCTCTCTCTCTCTCTCTCTCTCTGTGTGTGTGAGCCAGTAGCTGATTTTTTCGTCAAGTTGCGTAATACAGTATTTGACAAGAGTGTATTTCCGGATGACTGGACAAAATCCAATCTATTTCCTTTATTTAAAAAGGAATCCAAACGATCCAGTCAACTATAGAGACATATCCTTAAGTGATACAAGCAGCAAGATTTATAGCACT
>CM065737.1:4869390-4871890 GCA_033310375.1 Conus canariensis
ATGCTTCTTTTTCTTTCTGTCTTTCTTCTTCCTGCTCTTCTTTTTTTTTCGTCTTCTTCTGCGTCTTCTTCTTCTTGTTCTTGCTGTTGGTGATGGTGGTACAAGTGGCGGTGGTCTTCTCCTCCTCTTCGTTCTCTTCCTCCTCTACAAGATTACAAAAGCTTCGACCATTGTTAAGGTTAAGGTCTGAGGTACTACAAGAACAAGTAAAGAAGAAAAGGGGTACAAGGAAGACGCATGAGAACAACAGAGAAAGTTAATGAAAGAAAAGGAAAGACGAGGTCAAACGTTCACAACAGGTTGAAAGAGAGTAGAATGTGAAAATATGCAGGAGAGAGAGGTTAGGGTAAAAAAAAAAAAAAAAAAGAAAAAGGGGAAATCTCTCTCTCTCTCTCTCTCTCTCTCTCTCTCTCACACACACACCACACACACACACACACACACACACACACACACACACACACACAAACGCACGCGCGCGCGCATACACACACACACACACACACAAAGAGAGAGAGAGAGAGTTTACACCCCACACACACACACACACACAACACACACTCGTGCAGACATTCACTCTCTCTCTCTCTCTCTCACACACATGCACGCACGCACGCACACGCGCACGCACGCTCGCACACACACACACGCGCGCGCGTGCGCACGGACGCACGCATGCAAGCGCGCGCGCACACACACACACACACACACACACACATACACACACACACACACACACACACACACACACACACACACACGCACGCACACACACACACACACACACATACACACACACACACACACACACACACACACACACACACACACACACACACACACACCTACGTCTAACAAAATGTGGAAAATCGGAAGAGAAAATACACTGTGACAAAGAAAGGCAACGACGTGAGATAAAACAAAGAAACGGGGATGGAGAGGTCGAGGGAAGAGCAGTAGAGGGGAGGGGGGGGAGGGAGAATGTGGGCTGGGGAAGGTGGGGTGGGGGGGGGGAGAGATGGGAGTGAGGCGGGGAACTTAGTTTCGGTCTCTATACTTGAACCATTATTTTGAGCCACAAAGCAAAACACCCAGCTTGCAAATCAATGCCTTCAGTAGTAGGCAGAGTCTGACACCAGTGCTGCACGCAGCCGAAACGACTCGTTTACCGCGGAGGGCCTCATCTGACGTGTTACCTCACGGAGACCTGACTTTTCTTTGTGCACAGCTTAGACTGCGACGGGACGAGCCTGACCATGGCTGAAGAAGTGTTCGAGGAGCGGGGAGGGTGTATGTAACATATCAAAGATGACACAGAATAAGAGAGAGAGGGGGGAGGAGGGGGGGGGAGCCTGAAAGACATACAGGAAATCAGGCGAAATGCATCGGGGGAAACGGAGAGATGACAGTCAACAGACAGGAATACAGATAGTTCGTAGATATCCAAAAAGCCATCGCCAGAAAGATGGAATGATAAGACAGAAGGGATACGCTCAAGAGTGAAAGTACAGGAAAGAACAACAAAGTACAGGAAAGAACAACAAAGTACAGGAAAGAACAACAAAGTACAGGAAAGAACAACAAAGTACAGGAAAGAACAACAAAGTACAGGAAAGAACAACAAAGTACAGGAAAGAACAAGAAAGAGACAGTTTGCTGCTGTAGGAAATCAAAGGGAGGTAAGTGCTGTTGCAGGAGCGAGACTGATGCCCCATCTCCACCTCCTAAAAAATAAAGTAATGATAAGAAACAAGAATCAAAGAAGAGCAAAAGTTTGAAATAGCAAACATAAGAATAAGCCAGGTACGAGAGAGGGAGAGAGAGAGGGAGAGAGAGAGAGAGAGAAAGAGAGACAGACAGACAGACAGACAGAGGCAGAGAGGCGCTCGCGCGCGCACGCACGCACACACACACACACCACACACACACACACACACACACACACACACACACACACACACACACACACACGTTTGAGAGAGAAAGAGAAAAAAACCCCACAGATAGACAGAACAAAGCGCACGATACTCTACAGTGAAACGCTCTCCCCCGGAAGAAATGTACCCAGACTCAACATTCGAGGGGCAGTGTTGTGACAATACAAATCATACATGCAATGCAATACAAGACAGATGCGCAACAGGGGGGGGGGGGGGGGGGGGAGAGAGAGAGAGAGAGAGAGAGAGAGAGAGAGCCCTGTAAGGGAAATGCGAAATACGAACATCCAGAAAGAGGGAGGGGGAAAAACGGAAATATTAGCCATTGTTAGAAAGAGAAGGGACGAGACAACAAAGAAATAGAACAAATACAGTGACGGGAAGGGCGAGGTCTATCATAAGGAGGCAAAGGGAAGAGAGGGAACGGGAAGGAGAGAAAGGGATGGCGGTGAAGAGGGTAGGTCTGATTATAAATGGGCGAGAGAAAGAAAGAAAAATGACGAAGCAGATCAAAGAAGAAAACGGGCTGTTGTTTTTGACGTTTCTATTCAAATTTCGCCATA
>CM065737.1:4874390-4876890 GCA_033310375.1 Conus canariensis
ATATTAGAGAGAGAGAGAGAGAGAGAGAGAGAGAGAGAGAGAGAGAGAGAGAGAGAGAGAAGAGAGAGAGGGGAGAGAGAGAGAGGCGCACCCTGCAAGGGAAATACAAAATACCGACTCCAGAGAGAGGGAGGGAAAGAAAAGAAACGAAAAAAACGAAAATATTAGCCATTGTTGGAAAAAATGGGAAAGTGCGAACGAAGAACGAACAAAATACAATGTCGGGAAGGACGAGATGTATGGGGAGGGAGATGGGAAGGGAGGGAAAGGGAAGAGGAGGAAGGGGCGGCGGTGAGGAGAGTGGGCGTGTATTAAAAAAAACGGGCGGGAAAAAGTAGAACAAGGGAGAAAAGGGGGCAGTTGCTTTTCGAATTTCTATTCAAATTTCGCCATAAAATATTTCCAAATGTCAGAAAGGCAATTCAGCGGTTTGGCTTGTTTGCTGCTTTGTTTTCTTCCTTTTCTGTTTTTTGTGGAAGAATGTGTGTGTTTGTCACTGTGTGTGTGTGTGTGTGTGTGTGTGTGTGTGTGTGTGTGTGTGTGTGTGTGTGTGGAGAGAGTTGGGATGGAGGAAGGATGCTCTCTCTCTTTTTCTCTGTCTCTGTCTCTCACGGCAGTTTACATTTTTGAATTACAATGTGGAAAACTTGTGTTCAAAACTGAAAGATGTTTCTTTCGTTAATTACGTTTCATCGTTTGCTTTTATTTGTCTTACAGAGACTTTCACTGGTTCTGCTTTTGTTTTCACTGATATATTCACTGATTTTGTAAAATTTCATGCTCCAGCGAGGAAATTATTTCATTTCGGAAGACGCTCTGGGGGAGTGCTGTTATTGGTGAAAAAGACTTTTGAGAATAAGATAAAAGAGATTAAGTTGACATCTGATAATATGATTTCATTAAGAATAGACAGGAGTCTGTTTAATTTGGATAAAGATTTGATTTTAGTTGCTTGTTATATCCCCCCTGAGGGTAGTCCATCATATCACGACTTGGATATCAAAGATGGGGTTCTACTTCTTGAAGAAAGTTTGCTTCAGTGCACTGATAAAAAAAAAGATGTTTACTTTTTAGTGTGTGGTGATATGAATGCAAGGACGGGTGACAAACAGTGTGAACTGGAAGATATGGTTAATTACTCACCTGTTGACTTGGATTTTATAGATAGTTTGGGTAGCACTCGCCATTCTAAAGACGCCGTGATTCATAATTTTGGAAATTCTTTGTTGGATTTTTGCTTTCTCTTTGATCTGGTGATTTTGAATGGATGTTGTGAAGGTGATGAAGAAGGGGAATGTACTTTTATTTCCTCTCAAGGTAGTAGTGTTATTGATTATGTTCTGATATCTAGTGATTTGATGAAAAATTGTTGTTTACATGTTGCTGATAATTTACATTCCTGGCATTTACCAGTTGAGTTGAAATGGGGAGAGCTTAGTGAAGCTAATGAAACTGTTTCTAGACACGGGGGTGGAGAGAAAATCATATGGTCTGCTGAACATGTACAATCGTACCTAGATGAACTGCACACTGCTGACTTTACGGAATGTCTAAATGATGCATATACTTTGTTAAATACTGATGTAAACTGTGCTCTTGAAAAGTTTGTTCAAGCTTTATATGGGGCGGCTGCATGCATGGTCCGCACTGTTGGGAAACGTGACAAGAAAAGTAATGATTGGTTCGATAACGAATGTGAGAAAAAGAAAAGAAAAGTAAAAAGATGCTTAAAACAATTTCAAAGGTGTAAAAACAAACAAAATAAAGAACGGAAAAAAGAAATTTATATGCAAGAGAGAAAAGAATACACAGAACTTAGAAGAAGGAAAGAGAACGAGTTTAATGAACTGAGAATGAAAAAGCTTAAGGAATCAATGAACGACTCTATAAAACTTTTTGGTCCTTGACATGAAATGTAAACAGGAAGAAAATAGTGTACCATGAAATTTCTTTACAACAATGGTATGATCACTTTTCCAACGTTTTCAATGAAGGTGAGAGGTCGCCTGCTGATGAAATTGATAATGATAACATCAATGACGATGATGACAATGTCGATCCCTTATTTAGTGATCAGACTGCTGAAGAAGAGGTTATTGCAAGCATTAAGAAACTTAATAATATTCTTTTGAAATTTTAAAATGACGTCTAGCAGAACATTTTTCATGAGGTGAATCACACAGGTGTTCTAAAAGAATTTAAAAATGACGTATGGAGGAAACTGTTCGTGAGAAAAAATAAAAAATGATGTATGGAGGAAACTTTTTCGTGAAATTAAACACTTGGATGTCTCATGGAATTTTAAAAAAATGACATCTGAGGGATATCTTCGTAAGATCAAATACACAGATGTCATTTAGATTTACAAATGACCTCTGGAGGAATAATTCTCGATAGGGTCTCTCAAGGAGACCGCTTTTATTGTGTTTATGTCTGGTGTGACCTCTCGACTCGAGCTTTTTCGTGGTATAAGATGGTGTTTGTGTGGAGGAGGCGAGCA
>CM065737.1:4881890-4891890 GCA_033310375.1 Conus canariensis
AGTAACAGCCAGGAACAGTCTGACATTTGTCGGTCTTGGATTCGTGTGCATGCAGAGTGATCCCGCCTGGTCGGCTTCTTGCTGCAGTTGCTAGGCAGTGATCACTTCCCTTTCATTAATTCTGTCGTCTGCTCGTTTGTCAATCTCTCTTCGCTTTTCACAGTTGATTACCTATTTACCGCCTTTCATACTGTCTGTTAGTTTAGTCATATTGGTTGTGACCTGGCCGATAGCGTAGACTAAACCAGGACTGCACGCCAGTTGAAAAAAACAGGATCGAAGGTGAACACAGGACTTGAAATCAAGAGTGAAAACCCACGTTCAACTTTCGGTTAAAAGAAAATACTTGAAGATAAGCCAGGAAAGGAACGAATCTCCCTGTGTGTGTTTGTCGCTGGAAACATTGATATGAGCAGATAAAGGGAAAAGTGTCTCTCTTTACGCTTGTGACTAGAATTATTAGTAGCAGCGGATGAAGGAACAAAGCTGTGTCTGTGTGATTTTAGCTAGAAACATTCATATATGCGATGAAAGGAACAAATCTCTCTGTCTATGCTTGTTGCTAGAAATATTTATAGAAGCGAACATCGGAACAAGTCTGTGACTTGAAGCGCTTCCATAGGTGGATAGAGATTTGTAAAAAGTCCCCCTGTATATGTTTGCAGGTAGAAACATTCATTTTAAAGACAGATACGAAAACGTCTCTTTGTATATGCTTATGGTTAGAAACACCACGTGAGGCAGATACAGAAACAAGTCTCTTTGTATATGCTCATGGTCAGGAACATTTACAGAAGTGGAGCAGAAACAAGTGTCTGTATACTCTTGTCGTTAGAAACATTCAAAGAAACAGATGAAGTGATAAATCTCTCGGTATATGAATGTGGCCAGAAACATCTATAGAAGTAGACAGAGAAACAAGTCTGTATATACTTGCGGTTGGAAAGTTTCTTTATGTGGATACAGAAACAACTCTCTATATATATTGTTGTTGTTCGAAAACTATATAGAGGCGGACAGACAGACAAGTGTGCATATGTTTTCAGCTAGAAACATCCATGTAAGGGGTAAAGAAAGAAATATTTTGATGTGCTTGTGGTGAGAAACATTCATACAGCGGATTAAGAAAAAAATATCTCTGCTTAATTTATGCTCGTGGCGAAAAACAGTCATACTCATGATGTCTGTCTAAACGTGCTGGTCGCTAGAAATGTTCACAGAAGCACATAAAGAAACAAGCCTCTCTGTATATGACTCTCGCCAGAAACGCTCGTAGAAGCACATAACGAAACGTCTCTTTGTTTGTGGTTCGGGTCATTTACAGAAACGGACAAAGGAACACGTCTCTTTGTACATGCCAAGGGCTTGGAAGACTTCTGTTAGCGGATAAAGAACAAAGTCTGTCTGC
This sequence comes from Conus canariensis, assembly GCA_033310375.1. Lineage (NCBI taxonomy): Eukaryota > Metazoa > Mollusca > Gastropoda > Neogastropoda > Conidae > Conus > Conus canariensis. The sequence continues at coordinate 4,883,299 of CM065737.1, forward strand.
GTGCGCTTGCAGCCAGAAACATTCTCTCTGTACATGCTTCTGGCTCGAAGCATTCTCCCTATATATACTTTTGACTGGAACCATTCACAGGAACGGATACAAACAAGCCTCACTGATTGGAAACATGTATAGAAACGGATTTTAAAAAGCCTCTGTAGATAAGCGTGTGGCTGTGAATATTCTTATTGATATTTTCAAAAGGTCATTGTATATATATATATAAGAGAGAGAGAGATAGATAGATAGATAGATATGGTAAGTGTTATTTATTTATGGGAAGCATTTTCCATACAGTATGATTGTCATTACCATGAATGACGTCTCTCTCTCTCTCTCCTCTCTCTCTCTCTCTCTCTCTCTCTCTCTCTCTCTCTCTCTCTCTCCCCCCCCCTCCCCGCTACCCTGTGTGCTATGAACAGATGACAATGCATCATCATTATCATCATCATCATCATCGTCGTCGTCGTCGTCAGTAGTAGTAGTAGTAATAGTATATTATCATTATTATATTATTACTTTTTTTAGTATTATTATCATTATTATTATCATCATCATCATCATCATTATTATTCTTGTTATCATCATGATTGTTATTATTGTATTGTTATTATTATTATTATTATCATTTTATTGTGTGCAGCGTTCAGCTAGCAGAAACTCGTCCCATTTGAACAAAGTAGACATTGTCGCAAAATCACGATCTTTCAGTATTCAAAAGAGCGGAAGATGGTGGAGGGTAGGGGTTGAAGGGGGGGGGGGGGGGTAAGTATCAAAAGAACTTTTCTTTGTTTTAGCGGACTGGACATGTTCACCGTAGAATCCCGTCTGTATGCCCGACACGTTATGTAGAAGAGCACGTGCGTCTGACGTGTGTGAGGCCGACACGTTATATAGAAGAGCACGTGCTTCTGACGTGTGTGTGGCCGACACGTTATGTAAAAGAGCACGTGCGTCTGACGTGTGTGTGCCCGACACGTTATGTAGAAGAGCACGTGCGTTTGACGTGTGTGTGCCCGACACGTTATGTAGAAGAGCACGTGCGTCTGACGTGTGTGTGTGTGTGTGCCCAACACGTTATGTAGAAGAGCGCATGTGTCTGACGTGTGTGTGCCCGACACGTTATGTAGAAGAGCGCGTGCGTCTGACGTGTGTGTGCCCGACATGTTATGTAGAAGAGCACGTGGTCTGACGTGTGTGCGCCCGACACGTTATGTAGAAGAGCACGTGCGTCTGACGTGTATGTGTGTGTGCCCGACACGTTATGTAGAAGAGCACGTGCGTCTGACGTGTGTGTGTGTGTGTGTGTTGTGTGCCCGACACGTTATGTAGAAGAGCACGTGCGTCTGACGTGTGTGTGTGTGTGTTGCCCGACACGTTATGTAGAAGAGCACGTGCGTCTGACGTGTGTGTTGTGCCCGACACGTTATGTAGAAGAGTACATGCATCTGACTGAGCATTACCATACCTTGTCTTCTGTCTTGCTTGCTTCTTCTTTTTCATTTTGCTTCCTGTAAATTTTCTTTTGGAGACTCACAGCTACAGCTGTCCGTATGTTCTGTAATAAATGTGCCGAAATGGAGGCCTTTCTAGGCTTGGACTGCAGGGTTTTTTTCCTTTCTTTCTTCTCTCGTGGTTTTCTCCTTTTTCTGTTTTTCTTCTTTTTTGTTTTTGTTTTTTGTTTTGAGTACTTCTTTATTGTGTCGTTTTCCCTTTCATTTTCTTTCTTTCTTTCTTTCTTTCTTCTTTCTTTCTTTCTTCTTCTTCTTCTTCTTCTTCTCTTCTTCTTCTTCTTCTCCTCGTCCTCCTCCTCCTCCTTCTTCTTCCTCTTCTTCTTCTTCTTCTTCTTCTTCTTCTTCTCTTCTTCTTCTTTTCTTTCTTTCTTTCTTTCTTTTTTCTTCTTTCCGGCCGCCTTCTCCTGTACCCTACATTTCTCTCTGAATCACCTCACCCCACTGCTCACCCATTCCTCTCTCGCGCACACACACCGACTGACGAACAAACACACCGCCAGCCAGCCTCAGTCTCCTTCCCTCTATCTCTCTCTCTTTCTCTCTCTCTCATGAGCGTGCACACACATGCACACACGTGAGCACGCACACACACACACACACACACACACACACACACACACACACACACACACACACACACACACACATATGCATGCATGCATGCATGTACACATTCACACTTACACATGTGTGCATGCACGCTCTCTCTCTCTCTCTCTCTCTCTCTCTCTCTCTCTCTCTCTCTCTCTCTCTCTCTCTCTCTCTCTCTCTCTCGCTCTCTCTCTTGCTTTACCCCACGTCAGTTTTCATCGTGTGTTTTGTGGAGTAGAGGAAGGCGGGAAAGGGCAGGTGTGTGTGTGTAATGCATGAGTTTGTGCGTGCGTGCGTGTGGTGTTGTGTGTGTGTGTGTGTGTGTTGTGTGTGTGTGTGTGCGTTCGTGTGTGTGTGTGTGTGTGTGTGTGTGTGTGTGTGTGTGTGTGTTGTGTGTGTGTGCGCGGAGGGACGGGCTGAGAGGAGGGTGGAGGTGTGGAGGTGGCGGGGGAAGTGATAGATGTTAATAACGTCAGACTGCTTCTATTGATTTTTCTTCACCAGCCAAATGCTCGTCATCGTGCACTGGTTGAAGAGAGAGAGAGAGAGAGAGAGAGAGAGAGAGAGAGAGAGAGAGAGAGAGAGAGAGAGAATATGTGTGCATGCATGTGCGCACATGTAAATGTGCACATTGTGTGTGTGTGTGTGTGTGTGTGTGTGTGTGTGTGTGTGTGTGTGTGTGTGTGTTTTTATCGGCTGTTGTATTTATGATATATGCACGTTCACACGGATGCATTCGCGTGTACACTCACACACACACACGCACACACACATGCACACACAAACACACACGCGCGCGCGCGCGCGCACGTACGCATGCACGCACGGACACACACACACACACACACACACACACACACACACACACACACACACACACACACACACACACATGCGGGCGCATGCACAACACACTCTCAATCTATCGGTCGGTCTGTCTGCCTCCCTCCCCTCCCCCTGCCGTACCCCCTCTCTTTCTCTTTCTGTCTTTCTGTCTCTTACACACACCCCACACACACACACACACACACACACACACACACACACCCCACACACCACACACACACACACATACGTACGCCCAAAATCAACACCAACCGTTCGCATGCATACACCCAAAAACATCACATGCACACACACATAACACTTACATACTGTCTAAGATCACTGTTAGGTGGATAGACGTTAAATTAAAGAACGAACACACACACACACACACACACACACACACACACACACACACACACACACACACACACACACACACACACAACCGCATAAGCATGCACACCACACACACACACACACACACACACACACACACACACACACACACACACACACTCACACGCACTCATGTTCAATTTTCTGGGGCTGTAGGAGATGTGATAACTGGACATGTGTGTGTGTGGTCCTGGCCATGTTCAAATCATGCTTCCGAAACATTCTAAATACGATTGATGACAGTGAATTAAAACGGGAAATAAATCTAGCTCCCAGGATGAAACTGTCGCAGGCACATGACGTAATGTTCGACGGGGTCTCCCTTTGACCTTAAGCATTGGCACATGGAGCACAAATACATATCGACGTAGCTTGGTGGCCTATTATATGAATTTACGGTGGCTTTTAATGTAGGTGGTGTTTTGTGTGTGTGTGTGTGTGTTGTGTGTGTGTGTGTGTGTGTGTGTGTGTGTGTGTGTGTGTGTGTGTTTGGGGGGAAGAAAGGGGGAATGGAAGGGATAACTATATGATTTACTCTGGTATTGTTAACCTCTCTGATACTTTCCTGTATGTGTTGTTAGTGGTGGTGGTGGTGGTTTTCTTTTTTCTTTTTCTTTTTTTTTTTTTTTTTTTTTTTTTTTTTTTTTTTGGGGGGGGGGGTGTTGTTTGTTTGTTTGTTTTGGCTTTCGAGAATGACTGCCTGCTTAACCGATTGATTATTTGGTGGATTGATTTATCAGTTGATTAACAAGACCTCGTTTTTCTTTTGTTTCATGCACGCCGCCTGAATGCCATTGACCAATGCAGGTAAGCGATGGATGTTTGATAGAAAACTGTGGAGCGGTTGTGTCATTTCGTATGTCGTTCGTGTGTTGTAGTCCTATAGGTATTTCTGTTTTACGTGTGTGTCTGTGTGTGTGTGTGTGTGTGCGCGCGTTTTGTGTGTGTGTGTGTGTGTGTGTGTGTGTGTGTGTGTGTGTGTGTGTGTGTGTTATACACATGTGAGGGTGGAGGGGAGAGAGTGAGAGAGTGAGAGAGAGAGAGAGAATATGTGCGTATGAGTGACGCGTGTGTGCGTAGTTGTGGTGTGTGTGTGTGTGTGTGTGTGTGTGTGTGTGTGTGTGTGTGTGTTGTGGAATTTACTGATGTGTCATAAAAAAACCAGCACGCACTTAAAATAGGAAAATGAAGAGAAAGAGTGCAACTATTGTAACTTTCTCCGATCTTAAGTGTCTGAAACAAATGTACGGGGAACTGTTTTCCCAAATCGTTCATTGCATCTCATTAGCATTCATCTCATTGACATTCAAGTTTGGAATTTACTCATTAGAAATACAGATCTAAGATGTGACAAGTGTCTGTATATATGCAAATAAAATGCAAACTTTTTCATCAGTTTTCATTCGTAGATGTGATTATCGCGTAATTAATTTAATTAAGCATGATTGTATTCAGAATGTCTGTGGAACAACCTCGTGTGTGACATCACCAAACTCTGGGCAGAAAACTACCCAAAAAAAACTACATTATCAAAGGTTTCGTGATATATCGCACTCAGAAAATTATTTTCTGAATGCTCTCTGTAACAATGAGAATAAAAAGATAGACATCTAGTATACTATTCTCAAGATATATGTATGCATGCATGTATATATGTGTGTCATTTTCCTTGGTATATGATGTCACCTTTGCCATTTGCAGTCTGAGAGAGAGAGAGAGAGAGAGAGAGAGAGAGAGAGAGAGAGAGCTGAGGTAGAGGTAGAAGGAGGGAAGGGGGTGGCGGCGGTTAAGGCCCCTCTCTAACAGTCCTGCCATCGACTGAGCCAACAGAGCGGCAAAGCGAAGAGCCGTTAACCTCATGGTCTGCCTGAAGGGGTCGTTCGGCAGACGACAATTTCCCGCGCAGCGATTTTGCCGTCGTCAATTGATGAAATGAGCTGTCTATTGCTACCAATCGCCAGAGAGTGTACAGAATTCGTCGAAACGCTAAGTTCGACATATTAACAAAGAAGAAAACTGAAAGTTCAAACAATCTGGTCTCTGGTTCAGGTTCTTTCTGTGTATAATCACGTCATGTGCAATACAAAAACATGCAATATGTTGTCTCTCAGGGCTAAGGATTAGAAAGAATGTCTACGTACGTGTTGCGCCTGCCTCTCTCTCTCTCTCTCTCTCTCTCTCTCTCTCTCTCTCTCTCTCTCTCTCTGTACCCCCCCCCCCCCCCAGCCTCTCCCCCTCCCGCACCGTAAATAGTCTTGTTGTCTGATTGGTACAACATTTTGTGTGCAAGTCACACTCTTAGTCACAGTCGTTGTCGCCATGTTGTTTGCTCCATCCGTTGGCTAGTGCTCAAAATGAACGAAAAATGACGTCAGATTTGGAGGAAAAAAAAGTAGCATTTCATTTGTGCAGATTCAACCTAGGGCGCTGAACACAGTCCTAAGAACGGCTTCGTTCGTCGTTTGTTTGTCGTTAACAGTTTTAACAGCTTTTTGTTGTTTCGCTCGTATAATTATGTTAGCGCAAGCGTAATTCTGAGTTTTCCTGGCTGTTACAGTTTTAATAAGGCTTTGTTCGTCTACTTTCTTCTCTTTGTTCGTCTTTCTTTCGTTCTTTCTTTCTTTCTTTCTTTCTTTAAAAAACAAACAAACATTTTAACAGACTTCTCGTTGTGATTGTATAATTTGGTTTGTGCAAGTGCATTTCTGAGTTTTCGTCGCTGTTCCCGTCCTGAAGAGAAAGGTTTTGGTTGGCTTGGTTTGGTTTTCCTTTTTTTTTTTTTTTTTTACAGTTTTAACAGACTTTTTGTCCTTCGGTTTGTATAATTACGTTAATGTGCACGTGCAGTTCTCAGTTTTTGTCGCTGTCGCCTCCCACGTATGGATTCCTCACGTCGGCCTTATGTTTGCCGTTTATCCTTTCATACCTCAGACCAGGGGGTGATGTCTTCGCCGGGGTGTGCTTCGTGTGCCTGTGAGCAGGATTATACCGAGCTGTTTTCATTGAAACTTAACGGAGAACTCGCTTCAAACATACATAATTATCTGTTTCTTTTGTTCCCTCTCTGAATGTGGTCCCAAGCTCTGGAACTCTCTTGCATTCACAATGACACGCTCCACTTCTGTTTCATTTTTCAAATCTAACCCTGAAACTTGTCTGTTCAAATGGCGCCTCCTGTTCCAAAATCTTCCGGAGGTAATGTAATTTCTTCCTGTGTCCATTTATATTATAATGTGTGTGTGTGTGTGTGTGTGTGTGTGTGTGTGTGTGTGTGTGTGTGTGTTGCCTGCGTGCGCGCGCACGCGCGCTCTTGTAAGAAGGCGAGTGTGTTCGTAAGCGCTTTGGTCCGTGGGTAAGGTAAATGCCAGTCATCGTATGTGTGATCACTGTAAATGGAGTGGGGCTCAGGGAGGAAGACGTGAAATGTTGGTGTGGATTTGTGGTGTAGATCAAGATCAAACTGTGGAGTTCTACAAGATCGGAATGTACACTGCGAATAACTGCTTATCTCCATCCTACTCATTCTTTACCTTGGCAGGGAAAAATATACTCAGTTCTGTTCACATTAGTCATAAGATATATTACAAACTCTTCGCTGAAATGAACACCATTAAGATACTGTTACAAATTGATAAATATCAAAGAAATACTTTGCTTTCATAGAATATCTCCACATTCTACAGATAGAGATGTAAGAAAGAAAATTGTATTGTGTGTGTTCTGTTTAGAAACAAAAATGCACAGGTAATGAGTCCTTTAACAGTTACTTCCCGTTGATATGGTAAAACAATATAAAATTTTGATTTCTCCCATGAATTGAATTGGAGGGCGGATCCTGGATCCGTTCGACCTTGATGGAGGTCTGCGCTTTCCCGTGGGCCTCTCGAGGGGTTTTTTTTTTAAAAGGGAGGATGTGGTCAGGGCAGGGCTGCCAGGGCACATTTTCGCAAAACTGCCGAACATTTTCTTCATTAGTACAATCTAACATGTAATCGTTGCCAGCGGTAACAAGGTTTAGACGATCGACGTTTAGACGATCTCCAAAGTCAACTTGATTTGCTTCCTTATTGATTTGTTTGGTTTACCGATTGGTTAACAGAGTGATGGGTTAAAACACGTGGTTGTGTGCTCGTGGATTGATTGATTGAACTTTGTATTTTCTGTGTGAGAGGATGTTAAGTCCAGGCAGGGAACCTAACCAAAGACACGCAGGGAGAGAGGGAAGGAGGGAAAAAACCACCCAGGAAGAATGGGAGCGAAAGACAGGGACAGAGGTTTATGACACGGATATGGAACAGCAGAGACGGGGGAAGGAGGAGGTGGTGGGGATCGAAAGAAAGTCGGGGTGGGCGTGGGAGGGAGGAAGGGGTGGGGGTGGAAGGAGGGAGGACAGAGACCAAGAAGAGATAAGGAGAGGGAGGGAGAGGATTTGATTCTGTCATGCAACGGCCGTTAGGACAGGAACAAGCGAGGCGTTTTGCAACTGGCCGTTAAGGGCAACCTCCTCCCACACGATTATATGTCTTTTAAAGCATTTTCAGAAAGAATATATAGAAGGAAAGAAAAACAAGATGCAAAGCATATAAACGTACTCCCAGTTTATCTTGAATACGCGTGAGATATTCCATAAAGAGGAAAAACCGTTTTGGGCTGTTATAGCCGTTAGTAACGGCTATTGTAACGGCTATTCTGGTAAATATCGGCCATGATCTGTGACCCATAATGAACATACCTACAAATTTTCAGAAAGATCGGCCAAGTACTTTCTGAGATTTTCCATAAAGAAGGAAAACCGTTATGGGCCGTTATAGCCGTTACTAACTAAAATCAAGAAAATATCGGGCATCATCTGTACCCATAATGAACATACCTACAAATTTTCAGAAAGATCGGCCAAGTACTTTCTGAGATATTCCATAAAGAAGGAAAACCGTTATGGCCGTTTGTAACGCTACAACGGTAAAATAAAACATCGGGCATCATCCGTGACCCATATTGAACATACCTACAAATTTTCAGAAAGATCGGCCCAGTAGTTTTGTCTGGAGCGAGTGGAACCCATTTTGACCACGGACAGACAGACACACACACACACACACAGACAGCATTTCTTCGTTCCCATTGTAAAGTACTCCCTGTTCTATAAGAACTGGGAGTACAAAAAACAAGAAAGAAAGAAAACAAATCTTTTCACAAAGGAAGAAAACAACTCACGTGAAGAGGAACCCCGGACCGTTCTTCTGACCTTGCCCTCTCCCCGCCCCAA
>CM065737.1:4901890-4921890 GCA_033310375.1 Conus canariensis
TTGTCCTTGAAATAGGAAACCATGTTAGAACCTTGCGTTGGGTGTGACTGCGTATTTTGTTGGAAACAAATCCAAAAGAGAGACAGACAGGCAGAGATTTTTTTTTTATTAACCTCTTAGAGAGAGAGAAAGAGAGATAGACAGACAAACAGACTGAGATTGTTTTAACTCCTTAGAGAGAGAGAGAGAGAGAGAGAGAGAGAGAGAGAGAGAGAGACACACACACACACACACACACACCACACACACACACACACAGAGAAACAGAACAATTTTTAAGGACTTTGAAACAAACCCTGAAATTGCACGCTGATCCCCGTCACACATTACGGTCATTTTTTTCAGCTGCAAAGCCGACATGGATGCACGCTGCACAGAGAGAGAGAGAGAGAGAGAGACAGACAGACAGACAGACAGACAGACAGACAGCAGACGGAGACAGAGACATGACAATTTTTCAGGGACTGTCAAACGAACCCTGAAATGACACACAGATCCATCACACCTAACGGACATTCTGCAGAAGTACAAAGCCAGCCTGGCTGCAGGGCGCAGCACAAGCCCGTGTATTCCACTCTTAACCAAACAAACGGGAACTAGCTGGGCGCCACAGAGCTTGTCCAGGGGCTTTCATGTCGCTCGTCAATTTGCATGTGGATGGCGGCTTTGTCATGCCGTGCTGTGTGCTAGGACAGATTATTTTCGCTTTGATGGCTGCCTCGTATATCGTATTATGGCTGTAATTTGGTTTTGGGGATTTTGTTCCCAAAGTTTGGGGGTCTGTGTCTGGTGTGGAACATTTTTTTTTTTCTTCCGATGTTTGTATACTTTGTTTCTCAGTCTTTTTTTTTTTTTTTTTGTTTTTTTTGAGAGTTGTTTTGTCTTTTTTTTTGTTTAGCGTCTGCACATGGTTAAAGGTGATTGTTGCAAAACTCGTTCTTGAGTTCTGTCCCTTGTCTGCGATATACGAAATCTAGTTTATTGTGTGTTTGTAGGTCTGTGTTTTTCGTATGCTATTGTCAGTTAACATACAGTTGGTTCTCTCTCTCTCTCTCTCTCTCTCTCTGGCTGTATGTGTGTGGTGTGCGCGCGCGCGCGGTGTGTATGTGTGTGTGTGTCGGGGTGTGTGTGTGTGTGTGTGTGTGTGTGTGTGTGTGTGTGTGTGTGTGTGTGAGCCTCATCAATTTCTTTTTCCGGACGTTTTTTTACCAGAGGGTTCCACTTACATCTTATGTGCGAGTATTGTGTATGCATGTTCGGTTGCATCGTATGTTCTACTACGCATGCATGTTGGCCTACGGTGGTATTAGTTAAGTAATATTTTTCCTATGATCTGTACGCTCTCCCACACTTCTTTCACCCCCCCCCCCCTCCTTTGTCTCTGTCTCTCTGTCTGTCTGTCTGTCTGTCTCTCTCCATATCTAATTAATTGTGTAACCTGCCATACTCATTTTATTAGCTGCCCTTAACATGATTATTGTTTTCCCATAGAACATGTTTCTGTGTGACCTTTCCCCCTTCTCTCTCCCCTCTCTTGGCGTTGACATTGAATTATCATTTCATGAACCATGTTTTCATTACATCATCTTTATTCTTCTCTCTCTCTCTCTCTCTCTCTCTCTCTCTCTCTCTCTCTCTCTCTCTCTCTCTCTCTCTCTCTGACATTCACTTGCGCAGTCTAGAAATATATTGGGTGCGTGCGTGCATACGCGCGCGCGCGCGCGCGCGCGCGCGCGTATGTGTGTATGTGTGTGTGTGTGCGCGCGCGCGCGCGCGCGCGCGTTCGTAAGCGTGCGAGTGTGGGAGTGGGAAGGAGAGGGTGGGATGTAACACCACATTTAGAATGAAGACTTGTACCATCATCAGAGGACCAACGCCCTGCAAGTTGGACCTCATCTCTAGAATGAAGACTTGTACCATCATCAGAGGACCAACGCCCTACAAGTTGGACCTCACCTCTAGAATGAAGACTTGTACCATCATCAGAGGACCAACGCCCTACAAGTTGGACCTCATCTCTAGAATGAAGACTTGTACCATCATCAGAGGACCAACGCCCTACAAGTTGGACCTCACCTCTAGAATGAAGACTTGTACCATCATCAGAGACCAACGCCCTACAAGTTGGACCTCATCTCTAGAATGAAGACTTGTACCATCATCAGAGGACCAACGCCCTGCAAGTTGGACCTCATCTCTGAGAATGAACTTGTACCATCATCAGAGGACCAACGCCCTGCAAGTTGGACCTCACCTCTAGAATGAAGACTTGTACCATCATCAGAGGACCAACGCCCTACAAGTTGGACCTCATCTCTAGAATGAAGACTTGTACCATCATCAAGGACCAACGCCCTGCAAGTTGGACCTCATCTCTAGCAGCGAGTTCTCGCTTACGTCACGTCTGGAGAGTGGAGGGAGAGAGGCGGCAAGAGAATGAGGGAAGGAAAGAGGAGGGAGCGGAAAGTGCAGTAATATATGGCCTGGTGATAGGTTGACACTCGGTAGAGCGGCGATGCATTGACCAGCGGTTGATGAGCCGTGAACAGCGGCCCACGCGTCGGTGTGTGTGTGCGTGTGTGTGTGTGTGTGTGTGTGTGTGTGTGTGTGTGTGTGTGTGTGTGTGTGTGTGTGTGTGTGTGCGCGCGCGCGTTTGTATGTGTGTGTTCTTGTTTGTTTGTGGAGATAAGTCGCCGTGAAATCCGTGGTTACGCACCGCCCTGGTGGTCTGGCGTTTGTGCTAATCGCTTAAAATAATAATCATGATGATACGGAGAAAACATAACTGCATGCGTAAATAAGCCATTGCGCCACATCTGGTTTTTGTTCTATAAGCTTAGTCACATTTGTGCGGACGTATATGTATGTGTGTGTGTGTGTGTGTATGTGTGTGTGTGGTGTGTGTGTGTGGAGGAAGAGAGAGAGAGAGAGAGAGAGAGAGAGAGAGAGAGAGAGAGAGAGAGGAATGTGTGTATCCGCTCGCACGCGCTAACGCATTCTTGATGATTGCATAAATTAAATCAATGCTCCCTATCCATGTTTAGTTTTTGTTTTACACTTTTCAGAAATCACGCGTGGTTTGCTACCTCGGGACGTGATGTGTGTGTGTGTGTGTGTGTGTGTGTGTGTGTGTGTGTGTGTGTGTGTGTGTGTGGTGGTGCGTGCGTGCGTGCGTGCGTGCGTACGTGCGTGTGCGTGTGTGTGTTTTTGTGTGTGACAGAGAAAGTGTGTGTGTGGGTGTGTGTGTGTGTGTTTACCCGCGCACGCGCATGGACACACAGGTGCACGCGCGCAAGCACGCATGTGTGGGCTCCAGTGACCGTCCATTATCCGGCCTGATGGAGCGATTCTTTTCCAAGGCCATGTCATCTGCTACAGCGTAGAGGGTGTTAGGGGAGGGAAGCATTTCTTCCGTTTCCTGTTGCGCAACAGCCCTGACCGTGGGTGGAATGTGTGGTGGGCTGGAAGACACAGAACTCTACGGTGTATCAGTATGTTCAGAGGGGTAATCTGTTGTATTCTTAACATCATCATCATCATCATCATCATCATCATCATCACCGTTGTCGTCGTCGTCGTCGTCATCATCCTCATCATCATCGTCGTTGTCGTCGTCGTCGTCGTCGTCACCATCAACATTACATCGTGTTGTTATTTTTTGTTTTGCCAAACACAAGGGCAAACGAAGTCGTTACGGCCACTTTTGAAACGGACACATCAGATGTTCCCAGTCATCTTTTTGACTCTGATCTCTTCAAATGAGTGCGCCAATGAAATACCCAGCTCTGGTGACCGCTCCAAGCTTCGCGGCTCCTCGTTGGCTGTACACCAACCAATCACGGTCTTCTCTGATGACAGGATATAACGGATGTGCCTGTTCAACCAATCACGGTCTTCTCTGATGACAGGATATAACGGATGTGCCTGTTCAAGGCCACATCTGCAATCTTCATCCCTCACTGCGCACCTTTGTCTCGGACCTACTCACCCGCCTTCCGCTCTGCACACATTTCTGGCCTTTGGTAACAAAAGCAGAGTTGGCCCAGCGCCTGTCGCGGAAGATGCAGCAGCCTCTGGTTTCGTAGAAAGATGGGAACAAAAGCTTGTTTGCTGATCGCTTCAGCGCACTGTGCGTTCCTGTTCTCTTGCTGAGTGGAGCGGGGGAGAGGGGGGGGGGCGCGAGGGGGGGGGGAACAGGAAGAGGATGAGAAAGAAATCTCAGCAAATAGATTTCGTTTTGTTTTCTTAAGACCCTGGGGTAGAGTAAACGTGAAGAGAATTAGGGTAAGGCGTGTAGAACTCTCTCTGTCTGTCTGTCTGTCTGTCTGTCTCTCTCTCTCTCTCTCTCGCTCTCTCTCTCTCTCTCTCTCTCTCTCTCTCTCTCTCTCTCTCTCTCTCTCTCTCTCTCTCAAGTGTTTTTTTTTGTCTGTTTTTGTTTTTCTTGTATGAATACGTCCAAGCCTAAGTGGTCGTGAATGACAAAATTTGAACGATCATGCTCAGCAAAGTGATAGCTCCCCCCCCCCCCCACCCACCACCCCCCCCCTCCCCACTGAACGTTCAGACCGTGTGGCGACGAATGTGAAATGTAACTCCTCAAGGGCTGCTAAGAACACTATAAAAACAAAGTGAACTCAGGAACTCTCACAAAGGGAGGCGTTAAAAGGCAAATAGATGCTGCACAACATGCTTCGATTCAAAACCTTATCTTAGTGTGAAAGAACTGTGCGCAACGACCCTTTTCTCCCTCTTTAATAGATTACTGTTATCCAACTGGCATTTCAACGCGTCTTTACCAGGTCTATAATTCCACTCATTGCACCCCACCTCGCTTCTGCTGCTGAGGAGAGAGAGAGAGAGAGAGAGAGAGAGAGAGGAGGAGAGAGAGAGAGAGAAGAGAGAGAGGGAGTGGGGTGTGTTAGCTCTTACTGAGATGAACATCCAAAACTAATCCCACTCTACACCCCCCCCCCCTCCCAACCTTGCTCTCTCCATCCTCCCATTTCCCGTAGAATCTCTGTAACCAGTTCAGACGAGGAAAGTTCTGTACAGCTGAAGCATGCGGTTGAAAGTCTGCCTGAAATGTATACAGCACTGCATAGAAATGGCCTGGGCTGACCACAAATGTCCTCTGTAGCCAGTAGAATGATTATTTTAATTTGGAGCGTGCTCACGCTCAGAAAGCTCGAGTCTGACCTAAATTGGGTACTGAAGATCACGTGTACTTAATTGCAAGCCGATGCGCACAGTCGTTTTGATGCTAAATTGTTGCGATTGTCCCCAGATACAAAGGTTCCTAAGAACGATGGCATTTGTCTCTGATTGATTTTACACTTCTTGTCTTGAAGCTGAAAAAGAATCCTTTGCCTGTTGTGAAGGTACATCTCTGACTCGGATTGACAGGCAGATAACAGACAGTTGGCAAAGAGGGATTTGATGTACACTGTATGAATCATCTCTCTCTCTCTCTCTCTCTCTCTCTCTCTCTCTCTCTCTCTCCTCTCTCTCTCTCTCTCTCTCTCTCTCTCTTTCGTGTTTCGAAAATACTAATGATTTTATTTTGCAAGTCATCATTGACGTGTTTTTTTTTTTATGAGGAATGCAATACTTCATGAATAGAAAAAGATAAACAAATGAGTAAATACACAATAAATAGACAAACAAATTGATAATTCATCAATAGCAGATGAAACTTTTTTTGTGGTACTTTTGACTTTCCTCTTTCTCCCCTACACAATCTTCCCTATCTGTCACTCATTGAAGGAAACTGACAACCACGGGGAGAGTTCATTTATCTGAGTTGAACCGGAACTGGAAACAGAAGAGCTTGACCGAGGCTGTCTGCACTGGTCCTCTTGATGAGTGTCTTCCCCCCGATCGGTCAGCTGTCCACCCACACTACCGTGTCTGGCACGGACATCAGGCAAAGGAGATCGATGTTCAGAAATGAAAAGCAAGGTAACAACAACATCACCAAACAAGCAAAGGCAATACAAAAGAAGTGGAGAATAAAGGCCCGGGGGATGGGAGTGTTTCTCGGAGCAAACATGGCGTGTTGTTTGTGTGGTGCTATAAGGCCCGGGGGATGGGAGTGTTTCTCGGAGCAAACATGGCGTATTGTTTGTGTGGTGCATGGCCCTTCTGTTTTCTGTTCTGTTCTATTCCATTCTCTTCTGCTGTGTTCTGTTTGAGGGTAGGGGTAGGCGGAAAGAGGGGATGGTGTTGTGTGTGTGTGTGTGTGTGTGTGTGTGTGTGTGTGTGTGTGTGTGTGTGTGTGTGGGAGAGAGACAGAGAGAGTGCATGCGTGTGTACGTACGTGTGCGCATGCATGTGTATGTGAGTCTGAGCTTATGTGTGTATGTGAGTGTGTGTGTGTGTGTGTGTGTGTGATGAGAGAGAGAGAGAGACAGAGACAGAGAGAGTGCATGCGTGTGTACGTACGTGTGCGCATGCATGTGTATGTGAGTGCGAGCTTGTGTGTGTGTGTGTGTGTGCGCGCACACACACACACACACACACACACACACACACACACACACCACACACACACACATTCCTGATTGCGGTGCTGCCTTGCTTTTTTGTCTTTGAAACAGGAACCAAGTTTCTTACACTGGATGCGACTGTTTAGTTAAATTGGAAGGAAATATGAGAGAGAGAGAGAGAGAGAGAGAGAGAGAGAGAGAGAGAGAGAGAGAGAGAGAGAACATCTGTGGTGGGAAGCTGTCTGAAAGGTGACAAAAGAAAAAAAAATGCAGCGTGGAGAGAGAAAGTGAAGACGAAAATTGAGGGAATGGACAGACAGTCGGGCTGGAGCCGGGCAGGAGGCGACAGGACCGGATTACCTGGTGTGTAGTTAGGAGACAAACAGTCCAGGGATGTGGGGCAGGAAGCTTGTGCTGATTTGTACCTATTAGGTCCGCGCGGCGAGAAGAAGAGCGCGGCTTTTTGCCTCGATCGTCTCCAATGGACCAGGCGGAAATTCCATCACTTGATCTGCCCGATTCACTAATCCCGCGTTTCGTCTTCTTTCCCTCTCCGGACAAATTTTTCCCCGGATCTTGTTCCTCGCCGGTGGTTTCTAAACAAATCGGTCTCAGCCCCCTACCCCCATCCAACCCCCCTAGCCCCTAACCCCATTCCTCTTCCCACTCTTCCCCTTCACCCTCTTTATGGCCTATAGGTCCTCTCCTCTGCCCTTCCCCCTTAACCATCATCTCCCTCCTTCCTTTTTTCTCTGGGCACAAAAAAGGAGGAAATTTACCGTGATGTGGATGTCGTTTTACGTCTGCTGTCACGCCTGGATCACTCTTAAGGATGGTGGACTCGTTTTTACGTTGGTTTCAAAGTGTTTTGAGTATGGAAAATGTTTGGTGTGAGGTTTTCTTTGAACAGAGCTCTTATCCTTAAACATTATGGGCATTGAAGATGATAATCGTCTGACATGTTACCTCAGCAGAATTCCTGTATCCTAGCTGTTGCTTGCGTATAAGATCACAAAGAGCCAGGAACTCTCTTATCCATAACTTTGCTGCATTCAAGATCACACGCAAGGAATAGGTGTACTTTTATAGGCATGTGAAGATTACAAGTGTCCAACATTATATTCAAACTGAAATGTATCCATAACTTCGCCGGCATTTTAAGATCAAAATGATGTCACGTGCAATATAAACTGAGCTCTTTTATCCATAACTTTTCTTGCGTTGAAGATGACCAGGAATTGATGGATAAGTTGAACAGAGCTCTTTCATCTGTAACTTTAATGGCATTCAGAATCACAGGGGTCTGAGCGTTAACTCTTTTGTGCATTATTTGATTGGGCTTGCTGATGAGGTGAGGGGAAAAAAAGACACATATCTGAATATCAGTTCTATCAGAGTAAATTCTGCCTCAACACGCGTTACAATCATCCTTGCCACCAGGTGGGGATCGAATACAAGTCAATACTTGGTTGCCTCGCGGCATGTTATTACTTGACAGACTGTGCCATGTCATTGAATAAATGTTGTTTAACCAGCTTTCCTGTGTTGCAACTCAGACGGTTGTCCATAACCGTTGGTGGTGGAGTTAGTTGGTGGACCGTTCATCATTAAGTGCCTTCATGGCCCTTTATTTTTTTATTTGTGCAAGTCAATATTTGATATCTCGAAGCTTTGTGTTTTTTTTTCAATGTGCATGACTTTTATAAATCTTACTTTTTACCATTTGCTCTTTCTTGAAAAGTAAAGCGCTGTTGAGCATTTTTATGGAATATGTGCTATAGAAATAAACATTATTATTATTATTATCATTATTATTATAAGGGACCAATGGTCAAGGGAAGTAGCTTGGTAGATGAATCTTGGACAACAGAGGTCCATGCCTCCTGTCAGCATTGTGCAACATAGATTCCTGGACCCTGCATGCTGTTGTGAAGAAGACCTATCCTTTATCTTCACTTTCAGTGTTCTGTTCAAAGAAAATGGAATGTCATGATTATATACCAAAGCCTATTTCCTCTCCTTTCTCAGACTGTGTAAAGGAGGGAATGGGAGAGGGTACCCACGTTCTTGAACGACCCTTTAAAGAGGTGGATCTAAAGAATGCTTCACAGATGGGGGGAATGGGGTTGGTGATGGCAGAGAAAGAGAGAGGGAGGGAGGGGGAAGGAAGGAGGGATGGGGGGTGTAATTGAGTGAAAGAGGGAGAGAGTCACGTAGCGGGTCAGACAGGAGGATAGGATTGGGTTACCTGATGTGTAGTTAGGAGACAAACAGTCCAGGGATGTGGGGGGAGGAAGCTTGTGTGATTTGTACCTATTAGGTCCGCGCGGCGAGAAGAAGAGCGCGGCTTTTTGCCTCGATCGCTTCCAATGGACCAGGCGGAAATTCCATCACTTGATGGGCCTGATTCACTTACCCCAGGCCTCCCAGCCCCCGCCCACCCGGCACCTCCCTTCCCCTCTCCCTCTTCCTCTTTCCTCTCCTCCTGTTTTGCGCTCTGTCTCCATCCAGACCCTTCCTTCCCAGCGATGTCAGCACAAAATGGAATCTGCAGTTTCCGTCGTCAAAGCGAGATCCTCCCCTCCCCCACCCCCCACCCTCTAACCATCCCTCCACCCTCCATCTTCTGTTCCATCCTTCTTCGTGTTCTGCACAAACAAGAAGAGTAATGAATGTGCCCTGAAGTTCGTGTCTCAAGAAGGATGGATGGGGGTTGAGGGATGTTTGTTTGTTTTTCGTTTTATGTCCTGCAGTCACGTGGCTGCAGGAGACGTGTTCCTTCCAACGATCGTTTCTAGGTGATTGATGTCTTGCGCAGTTGTTGGACTGAGATTCAGACTGTTGGGACTTTCTTTGTCGCTATTACATACACTGCTGGGTTTTTTATCCCCTCCTCCCCTCCTACACACCCCTCCCGCCCCCAACATTTTCTGCTGGCTTCTATTTTGAGGGCGTAAAATTGTGCTGATTCTTCTCATCGCTGCCTTTTAGTGTAGGGCCGACCCCTCATGCATTTCAATTTAGGTCAAGCAACGATTGCGTAAGGATTTGTTTTACTTATGGTGTGTCTTGGAATTTTGTCATTTTCATTTTCCTCCACTATATCCGCAAGTTCATTGTGAAAAGTAACCGTCATCAGAGTCAGAATCAGAATAATAAGAATTAAATGCTGCTTGTCATCAGGCGTTTAACCGTCCCATTGGCTGTATTAGTGATCATAATGTAAAAGATCGTTGGAAATGAGCTTAATGGTTTGTGACGCTTTATTCATCATGCTTGTATCTTATGTCTCTTAAGTGTTGCCATCGAAGGTGTTGATTTATTTTGCTCTTTTGATGTCTAGTAAGTGATTTGATTTTAAAAGTTCAATACTGTTTTTTGTTTGTTTGTTTTGTTTGTGTGGCTGTAATCGATACGAAATACTCTGTCTCCACTGTTTTCTCATAATAGGATGATTTGATGAAATCATGGGAATGTGATTGGCAGTGTCTTTATCTGTCTTTTATTCAGTGGTCACTTATTTTTTTCTTCCTCAATTTTTCTCTTACCCTTTTTCAACAGACATTTATAAGATGCAACGAAAAAAAAAACGACCATCTGATTATCAATTCACAGTATCATCCCGAAACACGATGACCACGTCGTTATCTTGTGTATCTATTTCAGAGGTTTTGTTCTTATGTACTTTCTCTCTCTCTCTCCTCTCTCTCTCTCTCTCTCTCTCTCTTTTTGTGTGTGTGTGTGTGTGTGTGTGTGTGTGTGTGTGTGTGTGTGTGTGTGCGTGTGTGCGTGCGTGTGCGCGCGCGTTAGTATTTCGTAATATTGCTACCGCAGTGCACTACATTATATTGCTTACTATGACATGGTATTGGATTGGGTTAGACTGGATTGGATTGATCTGCATGTGTTGTATCGCGTTGCAACATAGTAACATCGTATGACGATATGCTGCACTGCATTGTATTGCAGCATTGTCAAGCGTCGATTTGTCTCACATTCTCATCATTAGGGATGTCTTCGCGTGAAAAGCAGTGTGGACTGTCTTTCCCGGGGAGAGACTTTACCACCATTGTCCACAGTGCCCTGTTAGCAGTGAGGTGGCAATGCATGTGTGTCCCACACGTGTCGATACTCGGGCCGACATTGACGCGCGTTGTGTCCATCATGACGCCCCCAAAATACCCTTTAAAACAAGGTTTCTGCCTTCTGTCGATTGTATATGAATAGAGAAACACACTTTAGTCACTCACTGAAATTCTGCAGTACGCGTAACCAGTACAGATGTAAGTTAGCCACACGAGCCCGCAGATCATTTACAGAGTTTTCCCGCCGTTATTTCTTCACACAGCCTAACTAACATAGATTGCCTTGCACTCCGGGCATGCTAACGCAAGTGAGCTAACAACAGAATGCACGAGCCGAGCGATGCGCCAGGCTGACAAAGGCAAAACGGAGACAGTGGATACATGGCAGAAAGGTAACTGAAGAGATTCAGACGCTCAGTTACGACCCTTTGGAATCCTGTTCCGGGGATCAGGTGTCGGCTTAGAAACCAGCGGGAGTCCTGATGTTGTGGTTTCTTCTTCGCTGAATGCTCAGCCAGGCGCGCTGAAGGCTCATATGTTGTTGTCAGCACGACGGAGACAGCGATGAGCATACGATCTCGTTCTTGCTGTGGTGTCTGTCTGCAGGTCAGGTTAACACGCCCCGGTTATGACGGCACATGGCCGTTTTGTTGCTATCTCCAGTGTAGAAGCTTCCACGACTGAAGGTGCTTCAGCCCATCACCTGCAATGGTGGGGGTGAGCTGCTTACAGGTGGGATGACAAGTCTTGAGTTTCAACCCTTTCGCTGCCACCAGCATGACTCGGGGCCGGTTGTTGTGACATTCCATCTAATAAAGTGTTCGTCACCTCCATCATATCTGAGCAATCCTTTTCATCTTTTGTACGAAAGTAAAACAAAATGCTAGTAATTTGACACCCATAACTTGTTTACTATTCTCCCTGCAATGAAACGCCATCAACTCCACACAAACATTGGGTTAAATTGCTGCCGAAATGCAGCATCAACGCCGGTCCTAACTGGAGCCTTATTGGCCACAGTGACTCTGAAAGGTTAAGGAACGCTACAGGAGCGATTTTTCCAATGTTTTTCCACCTCTGGAGTGCACTGACCATGACTCCCGGCAACCGGCCATCAGAGGAGAGAGCAGAGGGAGGACCCCCACCCCATGTTCTGATCCCCAAGAAAAATGCTGGATGGATAACCCAGGGGACCGAGCTGGACGTAGCGCCGCTGTTCTGCACGACTTGGTTCAGGGAGCTCTGAAGAGCCCTGAATGCCCTGAAGCGTTCATGATGGCTCTGCTACAACCTTAGCTCACAATGTGGTGAGAGATCGTGCACTCACTCCGCATCCACGCCCGCCCCACCCTACCCCCTCCCTTCCCATTGTGTAGGTGCAAGCTCAGTCAGGGTATGCTGTTTACAATCAAGCCGACCACAGAGGCCACAGCAAGTTTGCAAGGAAGTCACAAACAAAATCACAGACACTAGAAATGTGAAGTCTAGCATTCGAAAGCAAGTCAAGTGATCAGTTTAAAGACTGATGTAAAACAAAGTCTGTCGCCACTTACATTTAAAGTCGGATCGATTTTTTAATGGAAAAAAAAACTTAATGATCCTTTATAAACAAATTGGAAAATTATGTAATTTCAGCAGTAAAATTTTGGAACAGAGTTGCCATGGCACGTGGCACCGTTATCAGCATCATTCTACATTAACGTACACACAACTTCTGCCAGTCTCGTCATGACGTCGCATTATGATACTGCTCAAATGAACTGTGAACTGTATCGATCTCCCGGTTCAGGAATGAACGAAGGATCTCTTCTTCCTCTGATCTGTCCCCCGGTCCCTGAGTGCTTTGTGGTCCCTTCCATCCAGCCTGAACCTGTTGTTCTCCATGATCTTGTATTCGTTGCATCGCATCATTGCGCTGCGACACATGCAAGGTAGGTCTAGACAAGGCACAAACAATGTTTTGTAGTGTAGTATCGGTGGCAACATTTAGGATCGGTTGGATGACAGGAAACAAACAACTTTGTTTGTCCCCTGAAGATTACAGTGAGATTCAAAGTCAACGCTGATATCTGTCATGTTATCGAGGGAGGAAGCATCTTAGCAGGAGGACGAAGAGAGGAGAGGGCCTATCCTACGGTAAATATCGAACAAGTAGGGTAACCCGTGCTCTCATGATGAGATAATCACACGCCCGTAACTCGAAATGAATGTTGCTTACGACACCAAGTCGCCTTGTAGAAATCCTAACACAGACCATATAGAACAAACGAGGAGACAAAAAGGGTGTCCCAAGTTTACCCATATACTTTGTACCCCGACACCTGTACACAGCAGCAAAAACTGGAGAAATGAACGAAAACAAATTAATTTTCATTCAAGACTGGCATGACCTTTTTGATCTCTTGGAACATCCCTTTTTGGAGATGTCTCCTTGTTTGTTCCGTGCGTTTTGTGTTGGGATTTCTGCTAGGCGATTTGGTGTTGTAAGCAAAATCTCTGAAGTTTTGGGCATGTAATTATCTCATCGTGGTATCAAGAATTATCCTACTTGTTTGTTATTTACCATTTATTATTCCATGCCTCATTTCAGATTTCCTTTCAGACTTACCCTACACTACGAAGACCAGAAGAACGGGATCTTTTGATTTGAATGTTTATCTTGGATGTAAGGGAGGGTCGAATGTAAGATTTTTTTCTAATCATAGCCTGGGTGAAATTTTAAATCTTTGTTCCTGCATTTGTAAACAAATACACAGTTCTGTTATTCTCAATCTTTGTTCCTGCATTTGTAAACAAATACACGGTTCTATTATTCTCAATCTTTGTTCCTGCATTTGTAAACAAATACACAGTTCTATTATTCTCAATCTTTGTTCCTGCATTTGTAAACAAATACACAGTTCTATTATTCTCAATCTTTGTTCCTGCATTTGTAAACAAATACACAGTTCTATTATTCTCAATCTTTGTTCCTGCATTTGTAAACAAATACACAGTTCTATTATTCTCGGCTAAACAAAAGCGGACAAGCAAGCGCGCACGACCATGAACAGAGAGAGAAAGAGGGAGAGACAGACAGACAGAAAAACAAACAGTCATACAATCGGACAGACAGACAATCGGACAGACGGACAGACAGACAACACCGGCGACTTTCGACAGCCGTCTTGAACAGGAGAATCAATAAGAGGGGAAGACGACAACCCGCAACTCGGATTACTGCTGGTTCGCTTCCTCTACGGCGAAGAGCGCTGATGAGTGGGAATGGGAAATGAAATTAGCCATTGTCCCTCACACCCCGCCCCATTAGTCCCTCCCAGTCGGGCCCCCACCCTCCCTCCCTCCACCATCACCACCGCCGCCACCACCACCACCAACTGTTACATTCTTACCCACAGTCTGTCAGACGTGGGGTGTGAGATTGAGGGAGGGAGGAGGAGCGGGAGGGGGGAGGGGGAGAATGGAGTGTGTGGGGTTCATCGCTGCGTGAAATGTGTGTATACATATTCACGGTCAAACCTGATTGCCTGGGCCCGCGTCAGGCGGTCGCTCGTTTCAGAGTGGTGTTTTGGGCCGACATTAGCTGCCGGCACAGTGTTTGACATTTCCCGTGTGTCACACTTTTCCTTGTCTCATTTTCCGTCCCCCCACCCCCATCCCCCACCCCATCCCCCCTACCCGCTTTAGGGACATCACTCCTAAACAAAGAATTCTGGCCACCCTGTGCACAGCTGCACTCGGACCGTTCTGTCGCAGCATCAAAAGTCCACAATGTGTAATCAGAATCAAGTTGTCGTCAGGCAGCCGACCAGAGGAGACACTGCACTGGCTGCTCAGAGTTGAGGCATGGCTAGGAAATATTCAGCGATGCATGGTCTGATCCCACATACACAGCGTTACATGTTCTGATCCCACATACACAGCGTTACATGTTCTGATCCCACATACACAGCGTTACATGTTCTGATCCCACATACACAGCGTTACATGTTCTGATCCCACATACACAGCGTTGCATGTTCTGATCCCACATACACAGCGTTGCATGTTCTGATCCCACATACACAGCGTTGCATGGTCTGATCCAACATACACAGGGCACCGCCTACTGAGCCCTCCTGCTGACGACAGTAATTGCTTTGTCGCGGAACCAGCGTCAGGACGATACCACGCCCTCCTACCGCCAGTTTCCCATCAACTGAAGAGCCGGACAGGACTCACTAAAGGCGTTGTCGTGGAGAGGAAAGCGGACACTGAAACACCGTGAGGGCGAGGCGTGAAGGACCACAGAATCTGAGACTTTGTTTTGTCGATGAGAATCTGTGAGGATGAGGATGCTCAAGATTATTAAACTGTAGAGTTCCATCTGAGACCACGTTAAAGGGTTGTCTGTTCTTTGCTTTCTTTCACAATGTATCCAGCGCCAGTCTGGCCCGAGACATACGGACACCTGCCGTGTTGGTCAGGAAATTGGAGCAACACTCAAAGAGACGCATCCATTAAAGGCGCTACAGGGGTATATCAAGTAGGAGGCAATTCGGAAGCCAGCTGAATTCAAATGGATGACGAAGTAACAGGGATTCTGAGCTGTGAGCTGTTCAAAGATTTCTCAAAACGACATTCCCCTGCGCTCCAACCCCCGCCCCCCTCCCCCCCAAAAAGTCACTCCTGCTCCCAATCTGCTTTTTTTTTAAACAAAAAAATGTGCTTAAATGCATTTGTTTGAAACATGAAATTGGAATCCGGCGAATTGAGGCGGGGTTAGGGAATAGGACTACAGAAACAGGCAGAAATTTTACCAAGAAATAGAAAAACACGTGGAAGGAAAAAGAACTGAGCCATTGGCATTCCTACCATCCCAGCAACACCGCCCCTCTCCCCACCCCCTCTACTCCTCTAATATACAGACACAACATGTACATGAGAAATACACATTCGAGCTTATGAATAAGAGGAAACGAATTCGCGCTTGTAAATAATACACACATACATTAAAACAGGAGCGTATACATATTTACATTTACACACACACACACACACACACACACACGCGCGCGCGCGCGCCACACACACACACACACACACACACACACCACACACACACACACACACCACCCCACCACCACCACCACCACCACCACCACCACCACCACCATCACCACCAACAACAACAACAACATTTAATCACACCACACCACGCCACAGACATTCCCAAGGCACAGAGACCCTGTGGTGTGTGTGTGTGTGTGTGTGTGTGTGTGTGTGTGTGTGTGTGTGTGTGTGTGTGTGTGTGTGTGCCTGCCTGCCATCATCAACACTAACGAAAAAAAAATGTTTAAAGCAATGTGCGGGAAAGCAATTTTGTTCACACATGCCCGGAAAAATCCACAATTGAGGGAGAGAGGGAAAGAAAAGCTGCCTGGGCAAATAGGATCAAAGGGGAAACGAGCAAAAACAATGCCAGCCAATGAGCCCACAGCCAATCGATAGTCCCTGTTTAAAACATGGCGGCGGAATAGGCTCAAGGTCAGTTGCTCTAGTTGCAGCAAACTTATAGTCGATCATTTAAATAGCTGTTTGTCTGGGATCTCTCTCTGTCTCTCTCTCTCAGTCTGTCTGTCTGTTTGTCTGTCTGTCTGTCTGTCTGTCTGTCTGTCTGCTCTCTCTCTCCTCTCTCTCTCTCTCTCTCTCTCTCTCTTTCTCTCTCTCTCTCTGTCTGTGACAATCTTTTTTTTCACTCTGTCTTCGCGTATTTGCTAAGAGCAGACAGAGAGGATAAACAGAGAGATACAGTGATTTCACAAGAAAAGCCTTCAGATGGACGTCACCAATGTGTAACGTTATCACGTACTAAAAAGAAATCTGTATTGGTTCTGGATTTATCAGAGAATCTTAAACCACCGTGATTATCCTGAATATGATGGGAAAAAAACAAACAAACATCATTACCATCATCATCAACAAGAACAACAACAACAGCAAAGTAACCATCATAACACATAACAGCGACAGTGACAATTTTAGCAGGACTTTGAAGAAGGAATTCTGTTGTGCAGACCTGACGTCACTGATGGGGGTAACGGTGGCAGTGTATGAAGTAAACAGCGTTGCGCATTGTGTGGCGGAACATATTGAAATCAGCATTCTCTTTCCTCATCAGTGGGTGATCTGTTGTCTAGTACGGCGGCAAAGAAGATGCGAAAATCAGGGGAGAGAATGGAGGGAGAAGGTAGGGCAATTATGACTGCAGGGAAAACACAACATCAACAAAGGAACAAGGTTGGTGGCTTGGTGGGTGCGAGGGTCTGCGAGTGAAATTTCTCTGAAGACATCTTAGGAAATGTACATTTCCAGAGGCATCTAACCACCAACACCAGCGCCACTGCTTGTATCCTTAAAAATCGAAAAAAATCATTCAGAACATATCTGTTTAAGCTTGGTAGATTTAGACGGAGAAAGTGAAGGGCAGAAATATGCCATTCCCTCCTCCCATCATCCAGTTCAGGGGACAGCAGCGCTCACCTCCCTTTCCTACTACCCACTCACATATTCATACACACACTTACGCCCACGTGCACACTTAAGCATTCATGCACACATTTGTAGGCGTCACCGCGCGCATGCGCGCGCACACACAACACACACACACACACACACACACACACACACACACACACACACACACACACACACACACATCCCACTCCGCTTGTTGTTTCAACGGCATAGAAAGACGTTCTCCTTCTGAAAGGCATAAGATTTGAATGGAGAGCATGATGATAGAGGGAAGTAGCTACATCCTGCGATTCGTACTTGACGAATACCGGGAGATGAAAAGCGCTGATGGCCGGTTCCTGTGTCTTTGGTTCGGCGTTGACAGCGTACTTCAACGGCGTATCCCCCTCATTGACAAGGGGCTCCTCTGCCTTTACACAGCCATTGACCTTCCGGGCGTCTCTCCTGGTCCTGCTCTGTTATTGCCGTCTAGATTGTGTCATCATCTCTGCACTTTCCTCCTGCGCACCTTTAGCTGTGGATCACAGAATGGAATCAAGTTCAAAGGACCCTGTGTTATGACTGCAATAGTTTGAGCTGTTCCATTTGCTCTCTCTCTCTCTCTCCTCTCTCTCTCTCTCTCTCTCTCTCTCTCTCTCTGTTTGTGTGTGTGTTTGTGTGTGTGTGTGTGTGTGTGTGTGCGTGTGTGTGCGCGCGCGTGTGCTGGCGCCTACAAGTGTGCGCGTGAATGCTTAAGTGTGCACATGGACGTAAGTGTGTCTACGAACATTTGTGTGATCTGCATATACGCGAGGGTCATCATCTGAATCTTATATTTACTATTGAGCTGCTGAGATCGAGTCGTTCACGAAGAAATGCATCGCTGTGTAAACGGACGTGAACGTTCTGGCAGCGAGCGTCCAATCACAAGGACTTGTAGAAGACTGAGCAGCTCAGCCCCTTTTTACGAGTTTCTCTTCAAATAAGGCCACCGTCATTGCATTGCTGTAGCATTGGAATTTTGTGAGAAGGGATCATTTGAAGTCTCGATAACGTGCAGACACACGCGGTTGTATGAATAGAAAATGCGTTGCACTGGAATCGTTGCAGTTTGTATTGTGTTGCATTGTATTGTAATGCGTTGCATTTCCATTGTGTTGTATTGAATTCTAAAGCATTACTATTGTTTAGTGTTTTTTTTTTAATTTCATTTTTCTCCTTGCAAAAACAAAACATTTTACATGAATTCATAGCACTTCACATCAGTATACGATTCACACCATTTATGTTTCAACAGCCGAACATTTACATTTCAACCAGGTACCATAAACAGTTTCCGTACCTTGTGTTAGCTTATTTGTAAGGCAGGATTTTTCAAAAATTGATTAAATACAAACAGCCAACCCAAACCGAAGCAAAACAGAAACAACAGAGAAGAGAGAGAGAGAGGAGAGAGAGAGGGGGAGGGAGGGGGGGTAAGACACCGACAAAGCCACCAGGGGATCCAAATGTACATGCATATTAAGTGACACAGTGTCCAATTGTGTACATATTTTTGTCGAACAGACTTTGATAAAAAAAAAATCGGTTTTTGTTTATCTTAATATATTTTCGGAAGCCATTTCTTCTGTTTAGATTTGATTGTATTGTATTTAAACGTATATCATGGTATTGCTTTATCCTTGGATCATATTGTTTCGTGTTGTGCTGTATTGTACTATGTTTTATCGCGTGTTGTATTAAGCGTAGTGTAGTTCATCGTTTAGTATGATTTCACATCATCTCAACAGACATTTGTGTAAAAAAAAAATGGGCTTCCCTCTTTGGAGAGACCTCATTGCCGCAGTACATCGCGTCATCCATTTCCTTGTTCATTTATTTTTATGTCCTGTATATATTTGGCCCAACCCGTCGTTTAAACAAATCATTTAGTCCAGCAACAGCATACATTAAAAAAAATACAATAAACGATTACGAAAGAACCGCAGTAAGTTACAACTGTGTTCACACATTGCACTTCAGTTTGTACGAGACGGCCTGTAAACCATATCAGTATCATGATGCAGTCATTCATTCATAGACATTAACAATTACATATAAAAGAATGACCATTGCAAATGGATTTTCTTTCAGAATCTGGCCAGATTACAACTTCATTGTTCTTTCACGTGCGGTAAGTGCGTGCTATACGCTTGACCTTGGTTTATATCTCCTTGGAAAGACTAGCACTGGAACCAGAGGAAAGTGGCTGGCAGCAGACACCAGACGGTAGGGAATGGGGCAGAAGCGAATGGAGAAACCTACCTGTACAAGACCTGGACAACGGCGCGGCCCGCGTCTCTGTTCCTTACTACACGAATGCGCAGTTCACCTGGCCACCATGCACCTTGTGGTTTATTCTCTTCGATTCTTCTTCATCTCCGTTTACTCCGGACGCCACTCTGAAGAACAATTCACTGGGTTCCTCCAGTGCTGTCTGTTTCGTACCAAGATTTGGGTTCAATACTTCTTCGTCTTCGTCTACGTCTTCTTCTTCTTCTTTTCCTTCTTCTTCTTGTTTAGTTTGTTGTCAGAGCTAGCTTACCTCCCATGAGTTGAGCGGATAAACAAAAGAATCGAACACAGACGAGTAAAGACAAAATTTCGCGTCGGCTCTTCCTACAATCAGAAGACGTGACTATTTTTTATACTGGGATGTGTGTGTGTGTGTGTGTGGGGGGGGGGGGGTATCATAAAAGTCGACAATACTTTAGAAAGCCAGTGGCAGCATAGGCACAGGTAAAAGAATATAACCTATCGATAGAGAGAAGATGGCGACGGAAAAAAGAGGGATAATCAAATGACGGAAAGACGCTTTGGACTTACCCGTTCAGCTTCTTTCCTTCGGTAGATTGTCTTCTCTTGTCTGCAGCTACGCAGCCACGGCCAGTCAGAA
>CM065737.1:4924390-4926890 GCA_033310375.1 Conus canariensis
CCTGTAAATGAACTGGGCAGACACAAATGAACCCTATAAGTGAAATGGGCAGACACAAATGAACCCTATAAGTGAACTGGGCAGACACAAATGAACCCTGTAAATGAACTGGGCACAGACACAAATGCATCCTGTAAATGAACTGGGCACAGACACAAATGAACCCTATAAGTGAACTGGGCACAGACACAAATGCATCCTGTAAATGAACTGGGCACAGACACAAATGCACCCTGTAAATGAAATGGGCAGACACAAATGAACCCTATAAGTGAACTGGGCACAGACACAAATGCATCCTGTAAATGAACTGGGCACAGGCACAAATACACCCTGTAAATGAACTGGGCAGACACAAATGAACCCTATAAGTGAACTGGGCAGACACAAATGAACCCTATAAGTGAACTGGGCAGACACAAATGCATCCTGTAAATGAACCTGGGCACAGGCACAAATGCATCCTGTAAATGAACTGGGCACAGACAGAAATGAACCCTATAAGTGAACTGGGCACAGACACAAATGCATCCTGTAAATGAACTGGGCACAGACACAAATGAACCCTATAAGTGAACTGGGCACAGACACAAATGCACACTATAAGTGAACTGGGCACAGACACAAATGCATCCTGTAAATGAACTGGGCACAGACACAAATGAACCCTGTAAATGAACTGGGCACAGACACAAATGCATCATGTAAATGAACTGGGCACAGACACAAATGAACCCTATAAGTGAACTGGGCACAGACACAAATGCACACTATAAGTGAACTGGGCACAGACACAAATGCATCCTGTAAATGAACTGGGCACAGACACAAATGCAACCCTGTAAATGAACTGGGCACAGACACAAATGCATCCTGTAAATGAACTGGGCACAGACACAAATGAACCCTATAAGTGAACTGGGCACAGACACAAATGCAACACTATAAGTGAACTGGGCACAGACACAAATGCATCCTGTAAATGAACTGGGCACAGACACAAATGCATCCTGTAAATGAACTGGGCACAGACACAAATGCACACTGTAAATGAACTGGGCACAGACACAAATGAACCCTATAAGTGAACTGGGCACAGACACAAATGAACCCTATAAGTGAACTGGGCACAGACACAAATGCATCCTGTAAATGAACTGGGCACAGACACAAATGCACACTATAAGTGAACTGGGCACAGACACAAATGCACACTATAAGTGAACTGGGCACAGACACAAATGCACACCATAAGTCAACAAATTGGGGTGAAAAGGATGGAAGAAATGCCAAAAACGGGGATGAAAAACATGCAAATCATGAATAACCCGTCTGTCACAGCTACAGAGAGAGAGAGAAGAAGAAGAAGAAGAAGAAGAAATCTTGAAGAAGAAGAGGAAGTAGTAGTAGTCTGAAGGAGGGCGTTTTACATGAATTCTGATGTACCGAATACTTGATGCGATGACAAGAGTGACCATTAGAAACGGGCACGAGTCTGAGCCGTGGAGGTCAGCGCTAAAATGTAAGCCCTGTACCTGCCACCCCGTGCTAGGACACGAACGGCCGCCGGACTGCCCGGGACTGGGGATCACCTGTGTTGGGCCAGGGGTAAATACTGCTACCTGCCCGCTGGGCAAAAGCAATATTCTGGATCTGGATTAATACGTCGCTAAAACATCCATTTACTGGCATAGGTGGGGAGTGCGCAGCGCGATGATATTATCGGCTTCTGGCTTTTGCCAGAGCCGACTTGAAACTGTCGACTGACTTTTGGTGGACGATGTTGTCGTCGAGGTGGTTCCACTCAGTTATTGTCTTTGGGAAGTATGAATGACGGTACTGATCGGTGTGTGTTTCAGGAACGCAGCAGCACCTATCGTTGTTCCGTATAAAGTTCTCCACTGGGTTTTGTGTCAGGTACGCACTGTTGTCTCTGGTGGAGCGGATGCGTCGTCCTGGTTTCTGCGGTGTGATGAAGTCACTCGGGGTGATCGCTGGCACCAGACCCTCAACCACCTTGTAAAAAAATCCTAGGCGTAGTTGGAGCCGCCGTTCTTGGAGTGTAGTGAGCTCATATTTTCTCAGTAGACCCGTTACGAAGCCTGGCGTGGTGGTGCGGTAGTCCTTTGCTATGAAGCGCACTGCATTTCTTTGTACGCGCTCCAGCATGTTGATCTCTTGCTGCATGTGCGGGTCCCAAATGATTGCTGCTTACTATGATTGCTGGAAATATTTTCCAATCATTTCTTGCGGAGAAATGCACGTTCAGCGGCAGGAGCTGGAGAGTTTGCTTGAAACTATCATTTTAAGTTGCTGTTGATGACTTAGTATCGTTATTGTCGTGCCAGGTGATTGGCTGGCCAGGTCAGAATGCATTGGCCAATCTGAACGGCGCGCGCTAGTTGTCTGATTTCATCCACCTGCTGGCAAAATGGCGGACGACAATAGCGTCTTTCCCCCTGCTTCTTTGTCATTTAGTATATTGTAGAATTTAAACTTG
>CM065737.1:4944390-4979390 GCA_033310375.1 Conus canariensis
CGTACATTTCATCAACAAAAAGGCTTGAGCCAGTTCGACGTACATTTCATCAACAAAAAGGCTTGAGCCAGTTCGACGTACATTTCATCAACAAAAAGGCTTGAGCCAGTTCGACGTACATTTCATCAACAAAAAGGCTTGAGCCAGTTCGACGTACATTTCATCAACAAAAAGGCTTGAGCCAGTTCGACGTACATTTCATCAACAAAAAGGCTTGAGCCAGTTCGACGTACATTTCATCAACAAAAAGGCTTGAGCCAGTTCGACGTACATTTCATCAACAAAAAGGCTTGAGCCAGTTCGACGTACATTTCATCAACAAAAAGGCTTGAGCCAGTTCGACGTACATTTCATCAACAAAAAGGCTTGAGCCAGTTCGACGTACATTTCATCAACAAAAAGGCTTAAGCCAGTTCGACGTACATTTCATCAACAAAAAGGCTTGAGCCAGTTCGACGTACATTTCATCAACAAAAAGGCTTGAGCATACATGACGATTTCAGTGTCATGTTAGAATTTAAATTCCGTGTTTTTGACGCCCGACTCGTGCCATTCAAAACTGAACAAAAATTCGATTTTCTGCGCATGCGCTCGGGCATGCGTACTAGCCGCTGGTTTAAACAGCATGTTATTTCAAACACGCTACTTTGTTAATGCAAATGTAAAGTAGACAGCACGACAAGGTTTTAATTTTACTCCGATTGTCTCCTGACCAGCCATTCAGAGCTCTTTCAGGGTTGAAAACAACGAGAAAATGTTGCGTAAAATGCTGTACAAATGAAACAGATTACACTGAACTTTCCTACCTAATTGTGTCCCTGTGGAAACTGTTTGGGAAGAAGATTGAGTTGTTTTCGCCTGATTTGTTAGGCACACGACTTGAGTTTAGTGTCTCCAGTGTTCTGTTTCGTTCAAAGCATCTAATCCCTGGGCCCAGTCTAAAAATCGAAATTAATCGTGCAATTTTATTTTTGAAAGTGTATTTGAGTATTTTCAAGAAATCTAATTGAAACACACCACAATGTAGTATCTTTAAGTAACAAGTCATACACTTAGTGTGGTTTTGAAAATACAATGATCGTATATTTCCTATTTATAAATGATCGTATATTTCCTATTTATAAATGATCGTATATTTCCTATTTATAAATGATCGTATATTTCATATTTATAAATGATCGTATATTTCCTATTTATAAAATGGCAGAAGCGGGCGTTCATGCATAACATTAGGCTGACAAGCAAAATCCTCAAACGTAATCAGTATATCGGCAAAACATACCACTCTTGGGATTCACCAGATCAGTCATAGTATATGTGTATTCGGCTATTCTTTCCGACAAGGAAGTTTTGCGAGCTTTTATCTGGGAAGAAATAGTTTTAAAATCATGAAGGGTAGGGAGGAGGGTATTTTTTTTTTTACTCCACCAGGGGTCTCAGAATTGTGTAAATACCTACAACAAGAATTCGAGTTTTGCACTTATACTGTTGTTATATATAGGCCTTCCTTTCGCTGACAGTGATGATGTGCCCAGAAAAGCGAGAGGCTTCCGCGAATCTGTTTACAAGAAGCTGAAGGTCAGCCTCTGGGTGCATCTTGAGAGCGCAGTACTGTGCAAAAAACGTCGCAGTGCCTATCCTTTCGAGTGTCTTGGTCCTGGTGTTTGATTTTCGAAGGTCAAAAAGCGAGTCATCCATTTCTCAATTTCAGGAAAAGTTCTATCTCCAGATCGCGAACATCATAGCTCAGGACACGGGCAAAAAGAAAGAGAGAGAGAGAGAGAGACAGACAGACAGACAGACAGACAGACAGACAGACAGACAGACAGACAGACAGACAGACAGAAGAGAGAGAGAGAACGGGGGCTGGTACGCCTTTCTGCTTTATGCTGATTGCTTTGCATATTGTCCAGATCACAGTGAACTCGTATTTCAAAGACTGTCAACACAAATACAGGGGAGCTATTTCCCTCGAACGCGAGAAAAAAAAAACCCATTAAAGTGTCTTTTTGATTGGTCTTCTACCACAGAGGTTTCTTGTACCAACACAAATATGAGATCACTGAGTGACAATAAAGCTAGAAAATCAGTATTCAGATCACTGGCTGAAGTATTTCAGAACTGCTTTGCCAATGACATCCATGCCTGTGCTGTATCCATGGAAAGAGATGCCCCCATTACATTTTTTCCCATGACAGAGGGTCGGGGACACCCGATTCGCCCTTTTCCGTATCACCCTTTCGCTTTTCGCAAGGTGTCATCTGACCCCGCGCCATTTGGCCCCGCCTATGTTGGGGACATCCAGACGTGTTTCGCAAGGTGTCATCTGACCCCGCGCCATTTGGCCCCGCCTATGTTGGGGACATCCAGACGTGCTAATCAGTTAACGCAATATGAGATTGCTCTTTTGTGAAGGATATTAATTAATCGTATTGCATAAGACGCACAAGACGCATTCGTGCACGGACGCGCGTATGGCTGTGCACACACGTACGTACGCACCATGGAACCACAAAATCACACACACATACAGGTACACACACACACACACACACACTCACACACACACACACACACACACACACACACACACACACACACACACACACACACACACACACACACACACACTCATACACACACACACACACAGAGACACACACACACACACACACACACACACACACACACACAACACACACACACACACACACAGAGTTGAATTGTGCTGGACAGCACTGTCCTCAGTTGAATTGTGCTGGACAGCACTGTCCTCAGTTGAATTGTGCTGGACAGCACTGTCCTCAGTTGAATTGTGCTGGACAAAGAGCCGCGGGGACAGAGAGAAATGCCAGTACTGGACAAGCTCACGGCGCTCAATCACCGCAAAGAGCGGATTGTTGTTGTCTGTCAGCGTAGGTGTGGACCTGCTCCCGAACACGGTCTTCTGTCTGACGTTGTTTGTGTGAGGTAACACGTGAAACACAAGGACACGTTGTTTGTGTGAGGTAACACGTGAAACAC
The DNA here is from genome assembly GCA_033310375.1 of Conus canariensis. Classification (NCBI taxonomy): domain Eukaryota; kingdom Metazoa; phylum Mollusca; class Gastropoda; order Neogastropoda; family Conidae; genus Conus; species Conus canariensis. The sequence continues at coordinate 4,947,415 of CM065737.1, forward strand.
AAGGACACGTTGTTTGTGTGAGGTAACACGTGAAAAACAAGGACACAAGCTTCAGAGCGTGGACCATCGTTGCACAGACACAGTAACTGTCATTTTGCAACAGACTGCCGTCTCAACATATCACCGCCAAATGGCGTAGTTGAAAGTAATATTTGGTATTGGGGGAGTAAAAAAGGATAAAAAGAAAAAGAAAGAAAGAAAGAAAATGCAGTATAAAGTAGTGCTGACTGAAGCACACACGTAATGGACAGTTGTACACACGTAGTGGACAGTTGTACACACGTAGTGGACAGTTGTACACACGTAATGAACGGTTGTACACACGTAGTAGACAGTTGTACGCACGTAGTGGACAGTTGTACACACGTAGTAGACAGTTGTACGCACGTAGTGGACAGTTGTACACACGTAGTGGACAGTTGTACACATGTAGTAGACAGTTGTACGCACGTAGTGGACAGTTGTACACACGTAGTAGACAGTTGTACACACGTAGTACACAGTTGTACGCACGTAGTGGACAGTTGTACACACGTAGTGGACAGTTGTACACACGTAGTAGACAGTTGTATACACGTAGTGGACAGTTGTACACACGTAGTAGACAGTTGTACACACGTAGTAGACAGTTGTATCCAGGAGAGTGAAAAAAAAACTGGCAGGACACGTAGCACTCGCTGACCTCGACTCTTGGAAGGAAACCAACAGGACCTGTAAGGATCACCGCGAAAAATGCTGGATTTTAACATCCTCAGATTTTAACACATTTCTGTTCCTCTGAATGTATTGAAAAGCAGTTCTAATCGTCATTATTGAATCACAATTTCAAGGGCACATTAAAAAGAAAATGTCCAACAAATATTTTAGCTCGAAAATAGAAATGAAATTTTACGCCACTGTTGCAAATTCTGGCCAATAATTAAGCATCAAAACAAAATTGATTTTTGGGTCAAATGGCACACACTTTTCGAAATAATGGCGATTTATTTAAGCTTCAAAAGAAATTGAATGCATCGTTTGAAATTTTTTTTTTTTTAAACGACACCTTTACAAACCTTCACGAATATTATTTCAGCCTGAAAATTATAACACACCTTTTGCAGCAAGTAAACAACCATAGGAAGGTGTATGGTGGTGATGGTGGTGGTGGTTGGAGGTGGAAGGAGGGGGTGGAGGTGGGAGTTGAGGGATGATAACCTCGCAGGCTCACAGGCAGGCAGGCTATCAGGCAGCCGTGAAAGCAGCGCCAGCAGGTCTGGCATCAAGAGGGTGGCCGTCATGAGGACGTCAACCCAGGCAAAGATGGCAACAATTCAGGTTGAGAAGCATCATCGACAAGATGTATAACGTCCGCCTCTCTCTCTCTCTCTCTCTCTCTCTCTTCTTCTTCTTCTTCTTCTTCTTCTTCTTCTTCTTCTTCTTTTTTCTTCTTTTCTTCTTTTTTCTTCTTCTTCGTCGTCTTCTTCTTCTCCTTCTTCTTCTTCTTGCTGTTGCTGTTGTTCTTCTTCTTCTTCTTTTCTTCTTCTTCTTCTTCTTCTTCTTCTTCTTCTTCTTCTTCTTCTTCTTCTTCTTCTTACTTCTTCTTTTTCCAGATCCTGTAATTCAAATAGGGAAATCTCCCATTCCAGCTGTCAATGAGGCCAAATTTTTAGGAGTTATTTTTGACCAGAAACTCAACTTTCTCAGCCACATTAAAAATCTCAAAACCTCTTGCCAGAAAGCTCTGAATATTCTGCGGGTTGTAGCACACACTGACTGGGGCGCTGATAAGAAAACTTTACTGCACCTCTACAGAGCCTTGGTCCGTTCCAAACTGGACTATGGTTGTGCTGTGTACGGCTCTGCAAGACCGTCTTACCTAAAACTCTTGGACCCTATCCACCATCAAGGGCTTCGTCTCTGTCTTGGAGCATTCCGCACCACCCCTGTGTACAGCCTGTATGCAGAGGCAGGTGAACCCTCACTGTCCAACCGCAGGCTGAAACTGTCTCTGAATTATTATATCAGACTGTTCTCGGAACCAGAAAACCCTGCCTATGACTGTGTTTTTGACCCTCCGTTCCAAAGTAAATTTGAAAACAACCCTAACTGTATTCCGCCGTTTGGTCTTCGTATGCAGCCTCACGTGCGGAATGCAGGTCTAGACTTAGGAGTTGTGTCCGATTTTTCCAAGTTTCCAGATGAGCCTCCGTGGACCTTTTTCACACCAGAGATTTGTTTTGATCTTGCAGCTTTTCGTAAAGAGTCTACCAGCTCTCTGGCATACAAGGCATTGTATTCTGACCTCTGTTCAAAATTTCCATCTTATCAGAAAATTTTCACTGACGGTTCCAAGTCTGAGGATGGAGTGGCCTGTGCAGCCTACTGCCCTGGGGCTCCTTCTCAGATACTGTTAGAACATATACCTCCAGATGCTTCTGTCTATTCCGCTGAACTTACTGCTCTGGTTCTGGCATTGAAGATAATCTCACAATCTAAGAAGAGGGACTTTCTGGTTCTGTCAGATTCACTGTCAGCGTTGGAGGCCATAGCTGGCCGCAACCTTCAGCACCCAGAACTTTTACACTTTTTTGAACTTTTGACCAAGTTGAAAGCGGATGGTTACAACATTATTTTGGCTTGGATTCCTGGTCATGTTGGCATTGGAGGGAACGAAATGGTTGATCGTTTAGCCAAGAATGCCACAAGAGAGAAATTGTCCAACATATATATCCCCTGCTCAGATCTGAAACCCAAAATTAACGATTATGTGGGAGACCTCTGGCAGGAGGATTGGAATACACAGACGGATAACAAACTCTTTCAGATCCGTCCAAACCTTAAGGAGTTCCTCCCATCTGCGTCTGGTGGTCGTAAAGAAGAAACAGTTCTGTGCCGGCTGCACACCGGCCATTCGTATTTTACCCTTTCGTACCTTTTAAAGAGTGAAGAAGCTCCGTGGTGCATTCCATGTCATGTGCCACTCACAATGAAACATATTCTTTTAGAGTGTTGGGACTTGCACGATGTGAGACACAAACATTTTACGGCGGATTCCATGAAAACCTTGTTCAGAGATGTCCCACCTGATGCCATCTTTGAGTTCTTGAAAGAGATTAACATTTTTCATCGGATCTGAGTTTTTACAGTGGAAAGATTTTTAACAAACTTTCGGATGGTTTTTCGATGTATTTTAAAGAATTGTGTGAATGGATGACTTGTGAGTTGATTTTAACGTGGTGACAGCCCTGATGTGGCCCTTTGCGGTCGGCTGGGCTATAAGTAACATTATCTTATCTTATCTTATCTTATCCTTCTTCTTCTTCTTCTTCTCCTTCTTCTTCTTCTTCTTCTTCTTCTTCTTCTTCTTCTTCTTCTTCTTCTTCTTCTTCTTGCTGTTGCTGTTGTTGTTGTTGTTCTTCTTCTTTTCTTCTTCTTCTTCTTCTTTCTTCTTCTTCTTCTTCTTCATCTTCTTCTTCTTCTTCTTCTTCTTCTTCTTCTTCTTCTTCTCTTCTTCTTCTTCTTCTTCTTCTTCTTCTTCTTCTTCTTCTTCTTCTTCATTCTTCTTCTTCTCTTCTTCTTCTTCTTCTTCTTCTTCTTCATTCTTCTTCTTCTTCTTCTTTCTTCTTCTTCTTCTCTTCTTCTTCTTCTTCTTCCTTATTACCCTTGTAGAGTCGAACATGCATCACCATCACCCTCCTCTTCTCACTAACCCACACTCGCCTCTCTCTTCCCTCCGCTCTCGCTTTGTAGCTTTTTTGTTTAATCTCCCTGTGCACATACTCTCATTCCTCCTCCTTTCCTCCCCTCCTCTCTCTCTCTCTCTCTCTCTCCTCTCTCTCCTCTCTCTTCTCTCTCTCTTCTTCTTCTGTCGTGTCTCTCCTCTCTCTTTTCCCTGTCTCCCTCTCTCTCTCTTCTCTCTCTCTCTCTCTCTCTCTCTCTCTCTCTCACTCTCTCTCTCTCTCTCTCTCTCTCTCTCTCTCTCTCTCTCATCTCCACACACACACACACACACACACATAACTCTCACGCGCGCGCGCACACACACACACTCACGCACGCACGCACGCACGCACGCACACACACACACACACACACACACACACACACACACACACACACACACACACACACACACACACACATTCTTTGTTGTTAATTGATTTATCCATCAGCTTCGAATCATGCGTAGTGTGGTCTCAAAACTTAGCGGATGTAGTGTAGCGTATATGGACTAGTCCGCACGCAGTGACGCCTCCTTGATGAAGCTGAAACTCTGTGTGTGTGTGTGTGTGTGTGTGTGTGTGTGTGTGTGTGTGTGTGTGTGTGTGTGTGTGTGTTTGGAAAGTTCCCGCTTAGTACCCCTCCTGTGGAAATTGCACATTCTGTTGCATGTTGTTGTAGAGGAACGCACACAGAATTGAAACGTGTGCTTCTTTCTCCGTGTGCCATCGAAAGACGGAGAAGGGGAATGGGAGTCATCATATTGTTCGCCTGTTTGTTTGCTTGCCAAAAATGGGTGGAGCCAGACCGAACAATACAGGTTGTAAACTGTGGAGAAAATAAGCATTCCCAACACTCCTCTGTTGGACTTTCAGTGGAAAAACATTTTTGCACAAACACTTTTTAGTATGAAGCATTGTTGTCAACCAGACAGATTGTGCTCTTATCATGTTACATGCTGTGTTTGTGAATTTTCGTTTCACGCAGAAGGTAATGCGGTACCAACAGTCCACCTGGTTTCTGTTTATCCGATTTGACGTGTTCTTGCTGGAAGGGTCTTGAAGTGTTAGAGTATGTTGGAAAGGGACTGGTTCATCGACATCCATTGTTTTAGAGAAACGTGTATGGCATCGGTGTTTCGCCCTGCGAGAGGCTTGTCTGTGAACAACATAAATTGATTGAAATTAGACTACAACACAGATCGAATTGTGTTTGGTGATACGCTAAAGGGCAAGCTGGTTTGTTGTTTCATTTATTCAGATGAATTGTGCTGGACTTGCTTTATTAATTGACACGCCCGTCCCCCCCCCCCCCCCCCCCACACACACACACATACCCAACAAATGAAATAACCTTGAAGTAAGCAAGACAAACTTGAAGTCAGCCGGAACATTACATCGACGTGAGTCGCTCTGTTACAAAGGGGGCACTGGCCTCAGAAATGCTCAAATTATCACATTTCCTGTGTCATGTTTCCGTGCTTCGGTCGACCTTGTGCGTCGCAGAAAGCAGTTGACATGATGACCTGAAGTATGTCCAGTGTTCACCAGTATTCCCATTCGTATTGTAAAACGAACGTGTGTGGCAACAGCAAAGTATGCCCACTCCTAATCTCCCCTCCCCCCCCCCCCCCCTTCGGCCCTCCCCCTCCCCTTTCCTGCCCGCCTGACGAATTCAAACGCTTTTTTTTTCTTTTTTTTTTTTTAAAGTAAAATTTGGATTGAACATTCTGCTTGTCAAAGCAGCAATATTTTTCACAGGGAAGCACTTTCAAACGAGAGATAACTAACTCACTTGCTGCCGATAGCGATCTTTCTTTCCCGTGTTGTACGACTTCCCACATGAACAGATCTTTAAATAATCAGTTAGACAGTGGTGGTATTGTAGTTGAGCAAACACTTGAAATGAAATCCGAAATACATACGCAAACATGACGGGCGGTATTCGGCTACAATCCCCACTCTTCCGCCACTCCCCGCCCATCTCGTTATCCTCGGCAAACACCTCTGAAGGCCGCCACCACAGAACGTTTCAAGCGCTCGCGACAAACGTGCCCAAACAGAGCGTTCTTTCACAAGTTTGGCGCTTTGTCTGAACACCGCATTTCTTGTCTGTGGAACTACATGTCCTCAATAGCTTCACTCTATGGCGATGTCAATCTCACCGTTAGCCCGAAGTAAATGCCTGTATTTTTTTAGCCTGCATGCTCGTATTTTAGCCAGCATCGCCCGCATCGACGGAGGGAAGAGTTTGATCCTGAAAAAAACAAGAAACAATAAACACAACTTCGACCAACAAACGACGAAGACATTGAACGACATGGTGTCTTGATTTCTGACACCCGTAAGGGCGATAACATCAAGCTGTGCCGAGATCACCGGGCATTTTCCTGAATTTCTCGATCCCTAATTAAATGGGGGAAGAAAGTAAGTAAAAACTTTTGACTTGTAACAAAACTACGTTTAAAAAAAAAAAAAACGTGGGGCAAGTAAATATTGCAGAATGGCAGCCAACGTTCAATCCGGACACTGCGTGCAATGTTCACTAGTTATTCACCAGATGAGGAAACAAAAAGAAAAGAAAAAAGAAAAAAAAGCTGGCATGTCGATTGAAATTGTGACCAGACAAAAACTGAAGAGTTAAAACAAAAGTGTCAAGAAGAGAAGAGCCAGCCTACAAACGCAGAAACCCAATAGACGACAGTGAACGAGGACAGGTATCTATTTGTTGGTAAATGGAGTCATAGAAAAGAGGAAGTTTCGCACAGAACCTCCAGAGAGCGCAGGGGAAGCCACTTGTACTGAAAGGCCCCCGTGTCGTGCCTGAACCAACCGCGTGTGAACAGTCCCAGGCATGGAAATGAAAATGGCGTGGGCTGAACGACATGCTGACAACAGTTACGATGTACACTGATCGCTTTATGCGCCGCAGCCATTACTCCGCATGCCGACGCAGTCTGCCGGTGCAAGGGTCGTCCTCCCCCCCCCCCCTCCCACACACACACACACACACACACACACACACCACCCCCGGCGGATGCGCGCGCGGATGGGTTTCCGCTTCCCTGTGTTGTCTGTTTGTTGTTTCTGCCTCAGCATGAAGGATGAGACGGGCTGGGAGGCCGATAGGGGAAACACGTCGTAACACCCGTCTCCGCAGCCCAGATAGCTAAAACACGAGCTAACGGTCGTGCTGTCGGTCTGTCTGTCGGCTGGCTCCCAGAGTGTGGGTGGTCCAGCTTCCAATCATTCACGGCACTTTTCCACACGGCGGCGCGCATCGCCGGCCTGATCCGGCGACCCGACAGACAGGAGAGAGGGAGGGAGCGTGCGAGCGGGTTGCTCTCAGTCTGGGTTCGAACTTTCGTCTCCATCCTGACATGACGTCGCCGCAGGGATTGGAGGTATGAGAGGTTGGGGGGGGGGGGGGGGGGGTCTCCAGGGGTTCTGGGGTCCTTCCCTGGTGAGGTGCGTAGGGGAGAAGTGCCAAAAATGTCCATTTTGCCAGCCAGTGAGAGTGAGGGGACGTCCAGAAATGTAGGCCTCCACCTCAGTCTCCCCCCCCACCACACACCACCCCCGCGTCCGGCCCTGCATCATGCGTTCATGTGTCAAATGGTGGGCAGACGTTTATGGACTGAGTTTGTGCATTTCTAGTTTCCTGTCCAAGATAGATAGATAGCACAGGGAGACAGACAGACAGACAGAAAGATAGATAGATAGTTAGATAGGCACAGACAGACAGAAACAAAGATAGAAAGAAAGATAGATAGATATGCACAGTGTTGCCTGATTGTATTTCCTGCCCCAGCATGAAGAATTACACACACACACACACACACACACACACACACACACACACACACACACACACACACACACACACACACACACACACACACACACACACACACACACACACACACACACACACACACATAGCCTACATGGAGCATCAACTTTTCTGAAGAGACGGATGTCCCTTTGGGTACCATGCACTTCTCGTAAGAACAGAATACGTACGTCATATGGGCTCTTTTATAAGAGAGGTGAGAAATATTACATTTCATATACTCTCATCTCTGTGTCAGCATCTTTCCTTTTAGAACCGACATCATCTTGAACGAAAAGCAGGTACCTGTTAGCTCTCAGCCTAGAAATAAGAAATAATTTTTCTTCCTGATCATTTATCACCAACGTTTTTCCCCCCACCACCGTAAGTAGAGACGCACTCTGATTCAATACCTATCCACACTGTTGCGTCACTGCTCGTGAATGGTTTGGGGTTGCGTTCAAAGATGTACAGGGGACAGGATTTTGGCGTTTCACTGATTGGAGTTCCATGGCGCATGGTGAAGGCATTCACCACTTCCTGTTGAATCTGATTGGCTCTACATCTGCCTCCTGTTCAGGCATTGGCCGTGTGATCACCACATTTCACACCTGCCAAACTGTCAAAGTTTGAAGCACACATACAGTGGTCCGCGCACGAGCAAAGGCTTCGTACGGGCCAGCAGGCTGCTGTCGCTGACCAGCGGACGAGAATAATCTGGCTCATGTGGGTACTTGCGATGTCACCTCGGCCAACTGGACAATTTTCTCGCCCGGAAGCGGTTATTTTGCCTGTGCGAGCGAGCTGGACTCCGAGACAAAAAAGCAGACAGTAGGAAAGCGAGTCGAGATACCAATCCTCTCGTCATTACATCTTTGGCTAGTAGGCTGCGTTCAAGTCCTTTTCCAGTAGAAAGAGTTCATCAAGACTCGAGTCAACCCGTGACTTACAACCCTGTATTCGACCGTTCATTTCATAGCAACACGAGCCTCAATTGACTAAATGGTCAAGTGCGAGGCATCCCCCCCCCCCTCCCCCCCCCCCCCTGGTTCCTGCCGTTTATATCAGTCGATCAGTCTACGATTCAATAAATAAAAACCCACGGGGTAACAGTAGGGACGGCAGACAGATAGCAGCCGATGTGGATTTGTCACTACATGGGCGGCGAAGGACACGGTTCGACAAAGGTCCGATCGTGTGATCTGGCTGGCGCAACGGCTTCTGCACCAGTCGTCGTGTTTGCTGTCAAAACAGCAGCTGTGTTCACAGGGTTCAGAGCCTCGTTCATCTCTATCTCTCTGCTTATGTCAGCAAGGGACTGTCGTCTTTTTTTTCTGTTGTATTCGTCTAGGGGTTGTCATGTCCGGGGCTGCACTCTTCGCCTCCCTGCATATGTCTTCATTCATGCGTCCCACCAAGTGGCGCCCCGCGTCCCTCTCCCACGCTAGTCGGAAACCCTCCTTGTTTGGCTTCCAAAACGTCAGCACGTGCTCACATATTTACTCATGAGCGTCCTGTACCACACACACGCATATATAGAGCTCTCTCTCTCTCTCTCTCTCTCTCTCTCTCTCTCTCTCTCTCTCTCTCTCTCAAACATACACACACACTCATATTCACTCACTCACTCACGCACACACACACACACACACACACACACACACACACACACACACACACACACACACACACACCACCACCACCACCACCACCACCACCACCACCACCACCTGGTAAAGCTTGCCCAGCTCTCAGGACTCGTGCCCACTGCCCCTGCATGGCCAGACAGCAGTGTCAACATAAACGGGAGATTGATGCCTTGCAGGAGGACACGTTTCACATTAACAATGCAAAAAAATAACATGAAATAACATGGCGCGTGGGGACAGACGATGGGAGGGAGAGTGGGGGGAGGGAGGAGGGGTGGATGTTATAAAAATACAGGCTCATACTGCGTGCATTTACCGCCTAATTCTCCTCGTTTCGCGAACGTGATGGTCTTTTTTCTTGTTTGTATAACTGGTGCAGCAACATCTCTCTCTCTCTCTCTCTCTCTCTCTCTCTCTCTCTCTCTCTCTCACACCACACACACACACACACACACACACACACAACACACACACACACACACACGCGCGCGCGCGCGCGCGCGCGCGAAGGATAGATATTTAACAACACAATATAAAAGCAAAGTCCTCCTGTCTGGTGATGAAAAAAAAAGAGAAAGAACCTACCTTGCCTCACCCCCACCCCCAAGTCCCTCTCTTTCCCCTGTCCCGTGCACGCACCTGATAAAACAAAGTGCGAGGGGAGATGGGGGAGGGTGAAGGGATGAGGATGAAGGGCTGATCAGGTGCAGGCTGGGGGATCGTCGTGTAAGCCGATGGTTCACGGTGGCGTAAGAAGATTTTCCAGCGAGGGGGGAGAGACGGATCAGAACATGAGTACCGGGAAGTGGGGGGGGAGTGGTGAGGGAGGGGAAGGGGAGTGGTGGAGGAGGGGAAGGGGGAGGGGAGGTTAAGGATTTGAACACACAGAAGATAGTCCTTAACGTGAAGGTTGACAAAGATACGGATTTAGTTGAAAACTAGTATCAGTGTTCACACAGGGGCGGTTCAGACACTAAGCTTAATGGCAGAGGGGTGGGGGTTGTTGCCCCAAGGGTTCCCTTGGGTCGTTGTGGGCTGCAGGGTCAACGCCCTGGTTAGGGAGTCTAAGGGGCGAAGCCTTTCCAGACGGTAAACTTAATGTCAATATTTTAGATGCACTGGGGGGTCTCTCCTGGAAGACAACATGGTGTCTGTTCATTAAGTACACGCGTGAGTAAATCTGTCTCTGTGATATAGGGAAAAGGTGGCAGGACTGGTCGCTCAGGACCCCGTCTTCCTCCTCCTCCCCCCACCTCACTTCCCTTCCCCCAGTGCCTGATTGTACACCCAGACACAGGCATGGTGCCAGATGCCCATATGTATGATGCATATTGTCTGTTTCCTATTGGAACCACATGAGGAAGCATGCCACATTTGAATCTCTCCTGAGTCATCGTTGGGGCTTTGTTTTTTCCCTGTCCACAATAATGCCGATCGATGGCGTGGAACCAGAGGGGGACTTCTCAGCGAGGCCTTTCCTCAGCATTTTCTGTCTTTCTTTTTTTTTTCCTTTTTTTCTGTCCCATTTCCCGTGCCATCTCCGTGGCACTGCATCCACGCTGCTCATTCCGACCCCCTCGTCCTCAGCCACACCCCGGCTCGGCCCGCCGCAGCCCCGGCACCGGCAATCGACAGGGAGCAAGCAGTCAGTGTCATGTCGCCAACAGGCAACCCACCAGAGGAGACGCTGCACTGCTGCCGAGTCACTCCGGTGGCGTTCAGTTTGCGTGGTAGTGTCTGCAGCTGCAGTTGTCATCGGCACTGTCAGATGACAGTGAGCAGTTTGTGCAGAGAGAGGATAGGCCTGGTTGTTGGCCCTGCTCATGACGAGCGCGGTGGGGGTTGGGGGAGGGGACAAACATACTTTAGCCCCTCCCATGATTTTCCTGAGGGGGAGCGGGAGGAGGCACCCACCCCCATCCTACCCACCTACCTCCCGGTTCCTACGCCAGTGGTTAATTAGTGGGGTAGGCCCAGAGAAACGGGAGGGAAAGGCAGACATGTTATTGGCAAACCACCTTCAACGAGAGAAACAGAACTCGTTTGGGGCTCGTGGAAGGCGCACACAGGGATCGGTGACAGCTTTAAATTGTTGGTGTAGCCGAACACACACACACACACACACACACACACACACACACCACGCACGCACGCACGCACGCACGCACGCACGCACGCACGCCGCACGCACGCACGCGCCGCACACACACACACACACACACACACACACACACACACACCACACCACACACACACACACCACACACACACACACTCTCGCTCTCTCTCACTCTCTCTCCTCTCTCTCTCTCTCCTCTCTCTCTCTCTCTCTCTCTCGGCAGGCAAGTCATCAAAGACCGAGTTTCTCTATGCTTTCGCTACATGCATGTTCACGCAACGGAGCCCTAAGGGTTGCAGCCCACACATAGACATTCTGGAAAGATGAGAGAGAGAGAGAGAGAGAGAGAGAGAGAGAGAGAGAGAGAGAGAGAGAGAAATAGCCTGTGTTTTCACACACACACACGCGCGCGCGCACGCCGCGCACGCACGCACGCACGCACGCACGCACGCACGACACATAAAATAGCCTGTGTTTTCACACACACACACACACACACACACACACACACACACACACACACACACACACACACACACACACACACCATACACACACACACACACGCACACACACACACACACACACACACACACCACACACACACACACACACACACACACCGACACGCGCGTGCGCGCGCACCTCGTGCACCATTGTGTCTTGCGCCGGCCATTTTTGGGTCTGATAAATCTCCTCTCACTTATCTCTGTCATGCGCCGTGTTTATCTCCGCTGCTTGTCATCACAGTCAGTCATCTTTCGTTGTTTTTCCCTCATAATGAATACAGCTACCCGTACTTCTTGTTTTTCTCTGGGCTCTTTTCCCCGCCTTACAGATATCTGGAGGATCAAGAGACAGAGACAGAGAGAGAAGGGATGGGGAGACTCTCTCTCTCTCTCTCTCTCTCTCTCTCTCTCTCTCTTGATCGAAGAAATAAAAACAAAACATGAGGACACACCAGGAACCCCCCTCTCTTCACCCTCTTCCTACCCCCCCCCCCCCCCCCCCCCCCCCCCGCCGCCTCCCCGCCCCCTTGCCTGGGAAGGTAAACAGGACAGCTGACGTGGCTGTCTAAACAGCCGGTGCCAGTCGCTATTAATTGGGGGCAATGGCTGTCAGAGGAAACGCGCTACATCAGCTCCGCAGCTTCAGGCCAGAGTTGGAGTGTCGGTGATGTGTATCTGAGGGGTAGGAGGAGGTGGGGTGGGGGGTGTAGACAGTTAACAAGAGGTACGTGTGTTTATCCTCTTCTTATCGAACACTTCAACGGTTTTAGGTTGACGTGATATCCTCCTCCCCCCCTCCACCCTCACCCCCCCCCCCGACCACCACCACCGTTCCCAGGCAAACCCTCACAATCCCATATCCTTTCACCTCCCCTTGCCTCCCCCTCCCCCTCTCTGTTTCCGTGGCTCTCTTTCTCTCTCTCTCTCTCTCTCTCTTCTCTCTCTCTCCCCTCTTCTCTTCTTTTTTCTCAGTGTCTCTCTGTCTCACTCTGTCTCTCTGTATGTCTCTCTGTCTCTGTCTGTCTGTCTGTCTCTCTCTCTCTCTCTCTCTCTCTCTCTCTCTCTCTTCTCCTCTCTCGCTCTCTCTCTGACACTGCTTGCGTTGTTACAGCTTTCTTCGCAAGAGTGACTGAATATGGATATTGCAGATAAATCACAACAGTATTGTCATATGGAGCTGAGTAGGCGTGTTTGGGTGGGACGGAGACCGACAGACAGACAGAGACAGAGAGAGAGAGACAGACAGACAGACGAACAAACACAGACAGACAGAGAAGGATAGTGTACGATAGCATTTTGTATTCGTGTTTATTTGTATATAGATTTTTCTTTTTCCAAGACAGGATTGACTTCCCTGCTTCTGTTTTCGTTTCCATGATGTCCACCATTATGCGCTGCTCTTCACACAGACGGGCAGGAGGAGCCAGCCAACATACAAGCCGGTTATGGTAGTCCAACATGTGTTCAGGAATGTGTTCATAATGTTCAGCCGTAATGCCGTGCCACTGAAGAAGGCGTCCTGTCTCTGGAGAGGTGGTGTCATGTATATAGTAGACCAGGCCGGAGGAGGTGCCGCTTCCTTGACGAAAGTGAAACTGAATAGATCTTTTCCTGGAAGAAAAAATAGTCAGGGGAAGATCATGCTTATCTTTCCTTTGCACAAATGAAGTGACCCTTTTTCCAGTTTATGGGTAAAGCAGGAGAGAGAGAGAGAGAGAGAGGAGAGAGAGAGAGAGAGAGTCCAATATTTGATTTGAAGCGCACGCCAGGATGACGATCGGGATGTCCGACTGTCTGCATAATAAGCGCACCGTTTCACACCCCCATGTTTTGGCAGTTTCTCTCTGTGATTGAACTGCTACCCTGACTGATGGGGAGAAACTGCTTTGGGCCTGCCCACCAGCGGCTCTTGTCCCATGGAAATGGCGGGGTCTCTGTCGCTGAACGCGAGAGCTCTAACCCCGATATTCTCTCCATTGTAGATTTCCTAACATCGTCTGTTGTTAAAGTGTTCGTTTTCCAGCAGGTGAAAACCGACGGTTGTGCCTACCAATCATCACAAGGAAATGTACAGAATCAGCGGGGCAAATCACATTTGCGGACATATATGCTGACATTTATGAATACGGGGGAGAGAGAGAGAGAGAGAGAAGAGAGAGAGAGAGAGAGAGAGAGAGATGGAAAACAGTACAATCGCAAGTAAGTTTACAGAACTGGGCCCGTCACGTGGCCCGACATACACTCATGAATCAGAATCACGACAGCGATGAAAACCAAAGACGAAGTTGAAGCAATCCAGTTTTCTAATTCAGCCCCTGTCTGTAGAAAGATCGCTACATCTGCGGTACAAACAAGGAAAATGTTGATTTAAGGGCTTGAAATACACACACACACACACACACGCACGCACACACACGCACGCACGCACACACGCACGCACGCACACACACACACACGCATGCACGCTCACGCACACACACACGCACGCACGCACGCACGCGCGCACACATACACACACACACGCACGCACGCACGAACACACACACACCTTTTGCGACTGCGTTCAGTAATCCCCCCCCCCCCCCCTCCTTCACCCTTCGCATCAAAACACACACACACACACACACACACACACACACACACACACAAACACACACACACACACACATACACACACATCTTTTGTTGCAATTGCGTTCCCTCGTTATCCACCTCCTCCCCTTCCCCTCTTCGCACCCCCCCCCCCCCCCAAAAAAAAAAAAAAAAAAAAAAAAGAAAAGAAAAGAAATATGATCCACTTGGTAGCAGGAGACCTTGCATCTAGTGTTTACTGTCTTCGTCAACCCTGACGTGTGCTGTGAACTGCTGTGTGCGGTGCATAGGGGGAACGTTTACATGTCGTGTGGTTGATGTCCCTGTGAACTGCTGTGTGCGGTGCATAAGGGGAACGTTTACATGACGTGTGCTGTGAACTGCTGTGTGCGGTGCATAGGGGGAACGTTTACATGTCGTGTGGTTGATGTCCCTGTGAACTGCTGTGTGCGGTGCATAGGGGAACGTTTACATGACGTGTGCTGTGAACTGCTGTGTGCGGTGCATAGGGGGAACGTTTACATGTCGTGTGGTTGATGTCCCTGTGAACTGCTGTGTGCGGTGCATAGGGGGAACGTTTACGTGTCGTGTGGTTGATGTCCCTGTGAACTGCTGTGTGCGGTGCATAGGGGGGACGTTTACATGTCGTGTGGTTGATGTCCCTGTGAACTGTTGTGTGCGGTGCATAGGGGAACGTTTACATGTCGTGTGGTTGATGTCCCTGTGAACTGCTGTGTGCGGTGCATAGGGGGGACGTTTACATGTCGTGTGGTTGATGTCCCTGTGAACTGCTGTGTGCGGTGCATAAGGGGAACGTTTACATGTCGTGTGCTGTGAACTGCTGTGTGCGGTGCATAGGGGGAACGTTTACATGTCGTGTGGTTGATGTCCCTGTGAACTGCTGTGTGCGGTGCTAGGGGGGACGTATACATGTCGTGTGGTTGATGTCCCTGTGAACTGCTGTGTGCGGTGCATAGGGGAACGTTTTACATGTCGTGTGGTTGATGTCCCTGTGAACTGCTGTGTGCGGTGCATAGGGGGGACGTTTACATGTCGTGTGGTTGATGTCCCTGTGAACTGCTGTGTGCGGTGCATAGGGGGGACGGTTACATGTCGTGTGGTTGATGTCCTGTGAACCTGTGTGCGGTGCATAGGGGGAGCGTTTACATGTCGTGTGCTGTGAACTGCTGTGTGCGGTGCATAGGGGGAACGTTTACATGTCGTGTGGTTGATGTCCCAGTCAGAACAGGCCATCGAGCCTGTAAACAACACAAACACCACCCGCCACCACCCCTTCGCCCGCTCCCCTTCTTCCACCTCCCATCCACCCCCCACCCCACTCCCCTCACACGTCACCAGCTACGTCAATCCTCAAGGACAGTTTGGATCTTCTATTAATGGGCGTCTTTGTTTCTACTTGTATGAGTGTGCGTGCGTGTGTGTGTATGTGTGTGTGTGTGTGTGTGTGTGTGTGTGTGTGTGGTGTGTGTGTGTGTTTTACTTTTCGTTTTTCATTTTTTTAGGCTTTTCTTTTAAATTCTGATGCAACAGGTGGCCACTTTTGAACCCCCTGTTCTCCTAGCCCTATCCTACTCCGCACTCAGACACCAACCCCCCATCCTCTGCCCGCCCAGACTGAAAACTCCGCGCACTCCACCGCCCAATCAGACAGAACACGTTGCTATTTCTGGTGTCTGGAAAAGAATTGATTGCTGAACACAAATCGACAGCTTTTTTTTTTTTTTACCTCTAGCTCTTTGGAAACAACAATATTCTATCTTGTATCGAAGGACAGATTTCTAACGGAAATCTCTAAGGAAACAACAATTGTCTATCTTGTATCGAAGCAGGAAAGATTTCCAACGGAAAGCTCTAAGGAAACAAACAATTGTTATCTTTTGTCGAAGATGGAAAGATGTCCAACAGAAAGCTCTAAGGAAACAAACAATTGTTATCTTCTGTCGAAGATGGAAAGATGTCCAACGGAAAGCTCTAAGGAAACAAACAATTGTTATCTTCTGTTGAAGATGGAAAGATGTCCAACGGAAAGCTCTAAGGAAACAAACAATTGTCTATCTTCTGTCGAAGATGGAAAGATGTCCAACGGAAAGCTCTAAGGAAACAAACAATTGTCTATCTTCTGTCGAAGATGGAAAGATGTCCAGCGGAACGAAGCTAACTTAGAGACTAGCATTGTTGTCAACTTCGTCTTGGCTGTTCATTTTGGTCTGCAGTATTCATAAATGTTAACAGCATATAATTATACATGTTGGGCTGTTTCATCCGACAAATACAGTAAGCTTACTGTCGATCGGTGGGAAAAGCGCTCTGCTCTCACCTGCTGGTCTTGCACGTTTTGTGTCCGCTTCCTGAGGAAGCGATGGCGGCACATAGCCAAACATGCAGACAAGAGGAACAAAATTAAACAAAAGAAAGAAACACAGTAAAAGGAAGGGGGGAAAAAAGGGGGGGGGGGGAGAATTACACGAAAGCAGATAGGTGGGTGGTGGAGAGGAGGGAGGGAGGGGTGCAGGCATGCTCCAGGGAAGGAAAGAAAGGATGACAGGGAAATAGTTGGGGGGGGGGGGGGGGATCAATAATCTAAGCGACGTGCAAGGATTAAGATGGACAGACACACAGACAGGATACATAGCTAGAATTTTTAGATGAATAATGACGTAACTAGTGAACATGTAAAAAACGCCATGTAAATGGTTTAAGCCTACCCATGAAGCCCATCGTTGACAAGATCGTATAAGTGCACTTTGGGACAGTATACATCTGTGTGTTTTATATCATGTTTTCTATCATTATTTTCCGTTCTAGGAAGCGGGAGGAAGAGTAGACAAAGGGGGAGAGGGTGGGGTTGGGAGAGAGAGAGAGAGAGAGAGAGAGAGAGAGAGAGAGAGAGAGAGAGAGAGAGAGAGAGAGAGAGAATCACCAGGGCAAAGACGCTTGAGGGCGGGACGGACAGAACACAACACAAAAAGAAAGACAGACGGATACAGATGTCCGGGAAAGTCAAACATAGGCCACGTAGGAGATGGAGACATCAGAGAAAGAGAGACAGAGGGAGAGACAGAGAGAGAGAGAGAGGCGGAAAGAAACAGGTCGGGGTGATGGTGGAGGGGGTGGGGGTGGAGGAGGGAGAATATTGACTGACTGAAAAGGGCAGGGGACCATTTCAACAAAGATTGAATTTCCACCTCTACAAACAAGGGCTGTTAGATTGATTTGATGACTTCTCACGATCGATAACACCACCACCACCCTTCCAACCCCTTTTTTCTTTTCTCTCTCTCTCTCTCTCTCTCTCTCTCTCTCTCTCTCTCTCACCCGCTCTCTCTCTCTCTCTCTCTCTCTCTCTCTCTCTCTCTCTCTCTCTCTCTCTCTCTCTCTCTCTCTCTCTCTCCCCACACTCGATCGTCCGTTCAGTCACTGTCGTCTCTCGTTCAGTTGGTCTGCAGGAGTGATCGATCGTGAACAGCTTGCTGTCTATCTTTTCCTTTCCCTTATCTCTTCTCTGTTTTCGTTCCACGTCTTTGTGTTGTTGTTGTTGTTGTTGTTGTTTGCGTGGTTCTTTTTTGGTTTGTCGCTGTACTACAAAGAGTAGTTGAGTGGAACATGCGCGCACATACGCGTGCGAGGTCCGTCATTTGATGTTCGTGTCGACATGTGGTTTTGCTCTCTCTCTCTCTCTCTCTCTCTCTCTCTCTCTCTCTCTCTCTCTCTCTCTCTCTCTCTCTCTCGCTGCATCCATGTATTTTCTTCAATATTTTTTTTACCCCGGGAACCGTGGAGTGAGAGTAGCATTGGTGGTGAAGGAAGGGGAAAGCGAAACATGTGTCGTTTACTTATTACCCTGGTATCTCTCTCGCTCTCTCTCTCTCTCTCTCTCCTCTCTCTCTCTCCTCTCTCTCTCTCTCTCTCTCTCTCTCTCTCTCTCTCTCTCTCTCTCTCTCTCTCTCTCTCTAGCTTGGTATCTGGTGTTACTCGCTATCTGGTGTTTAGTGTCTCAACAAACTCGCAGCAACAGGTGAAGTAAAAAAAAAAAAAAAAAAAAAAAAAAGCAGTAGCACATTTTCTACAAGAAACCCGAGTCGTCATCACAGTAGGCGTGCTCAGCCGACGCTTCTTTCCCCAACTTACTGCTCCTGCTTTAACCGGCCTTTCCTTGTATTCCTCCTCCGTTCTGTACCCATTTCTACCTTCTCAAAGGCCCCCCCCCCCCCCTTACCCCTCCCCCATTTTCCCCACTTCTAGTTTATCCACCTTTTTACACTTTTTTGTCTACTGTTCCCATCATTTACCTATTTCTACCTGCCTTTTCAGACTTTCGCATACCGTTTTCTACGTTACTCCGTCCTTTTTTCCCCTCAGCTTTCCACCAGACCTGTACTTATCTTTCATACTTTTGCCCACTCTTTCCTACGTTGACTTGCCTCTTTATGCCGTGACCTTCTTTTTTCATACATATATTTTTTGTACTTTGACCTACTTTTTCATGAAATCTGACGTAATTTTTCATAAACTTTAACATACTTTTTTCATACTTTGTCTACCTGATCTTACTTTGACCTGCTTTTTGTTTTTTTAATTGGTTTCCATATCTTTTCGTACTTTGACCTGCTTTTTGTTTTCAATTGGTTTCCATATCTTTTCGTACTTTGACCTGCTTTTTGTTTTTAATTGGTTTCCATATCTTTTCGTACTTTGACCTGCTTCTTTATTCTTTTTTTCTTCTTCCTATCGTTTTCGGCCCTTCCACATTTTTCGTGCCTGTTTCTACGTTTCATCTGCTTTTCCCTGCCTCTTTCCACATAGGGACCTTTCCCACTGTTCCCATTTCTTTTCCAATTGTTTTTCTTCCTTTTCCTTTCTGTTTCTTTTCTTTCTTTCTGATGTTGCTTTGCTTTCCCCTACTGCTTTCCATCCTTTTCATACTGATCCCTTTGTTTTTCCAACTTTCTGTCCATTTCTTCTTCTTTCACATTTTCCGTTATTGTTTCATTTCTTTTCCTATTGTTTCCTTCCTTTTCCTATTTTTTCTTTTCTGTTTCTTTCCTTTGTTCTTCCTTTTCCTATGTTACCTTCCTTTTCCTATGTTACCTTCCTTTTCCTTTTGTTACCTTCCTTTTCCTGTGTTTCCTTCTTTCCTATTGTTCCTTCCTTTCCTTTTTTCCTTCCTTTTCCTGTTGTTCCTTCCTGTTTCCTTTCTCCTTCCTTTTCCTATTGTTCCTTCCTTTCCGTTCTGTTTCTTCCTTTCTATCTTCCTTTCCTTTGTCCTTCCTTTCCTATCTCTTTCCTTCTGTTCTTCCTTTCCTTTTCCTTTCTTCTGCTTTCCTTCCTTTTCCTATTGTTCTTCCTTTTCCTATTGTTCCTTCCTTTTCCTATTGTTCCTTCCTTTTCCTATTGTTTCCTTCCTTTTCCTATTGTTTCCTTTCTATTTCTTCCTTTCTATGTTCCTTCCTTTTCCTATTGTTTCCTTCCTTTTCCTATTGTTTCCTTCCTTTTCCTATTGTTTCCTTCCTTTCCTTTGTTTCCTTTGTTTTCTTTCCTTCTTTTCCTATGTTTCCTTCCTTTCCTATTGTTTCCTTCCTTTCCTATTGTTTCCTTCCTTTTCCTATTGCTTTCCTTCCTTCTATTGTTCCTTTTTTCCATTGTTTCTTCTTTCCTGTTTCCTTGTTTCCTTTTGCCTATTGTTTCCTTCCATTTCCTATTGCTTCCTTCCTTTTCCTGTTGTTTCCTTCTTTTCCTATTGTTTCCTTTTTTCCCCTGTTTCCTTCCATTTCCTATTGTTCCTTCCTTTTCCTATTGTTTCCTTCCTTTTCCTATTGTTCATTCCTTTTCCTATTGCTTCCTTCCTTTTTCTATTGGTTCCTTCCTTTCCTATTGTTTCCTTCCATTTCCTAGTGTTTTCCTTCCTTTTCTTATTGTTTCCTTCCTTTTCCTATTTCCTTCCTTTTCCAACAGCTTCCTTCCTTTTCCTACTGCTTCCTTCCGTTTGCGGTATCCTTCCTTTTTTCTATTGTGTCATTCCTTTTCGTTCTTTCCCTACATTTATCCTGTCTTTTCCCATTGTTTCAACTGCTGTTTCCTTCCATTTCCGTTTGTTTCCTTTTTCCCTACCGTTTCCTTCTTTTCCTACGGTTTCCTCCCTTTCCGTACTGTTTCATTTCTCTTTCCTACGGTTTCCTCCCTTTCCGTACTCTTTCATTTCTCTTTCCTGCGGTTTCCTCCCTTTTTCCACTGTTTCATTTCTCTTTCCTACGGTTTCCTCCCTTTCCGTACTCTTTCATTTCTCTTTCCTGCGGTTTCCTCCCTTTTTCCACTGTTTCATTTCTCTTTCCTACGGTTTTCCTCCTTTTCCGTACTCTTTCATTTCTCTTTCCTGCGGTTTCCTCCCTTTTCCCACTGTTTCATTTCTCTTTCCTACGGTTTCCTCCCTTTTTGCCACTGTTTCATTTCTCTTTCCACGGTTTCCTCCCTTTTCGTACTGTTTTATTTCTCTTTCCTACGGTTTCCTCCCTTTTCCCGATCTTTCATTTCTCTTTCCTACGGTTTCCTCCCTTTTTCCCACTGTTTCATTTCTCTTTCCTACGGTTTCCTCCCTTTTCCCACTGTTTCATTTCTCTTTCCTACGGTTTCCTCCCTTTTCGTACTGTTTCATTTCTCTTTCCTACGGTTTCCTCCCTTTTCCCACTGTTTCATTTCTCTTTCCTACGGTTTCCTCCCTTTCCGTACTGTTTTATTTCTCTTTCCTACGGTTTCCTCCCTTTTCCCACTGTTTCATTTCTCTTTCCTACGGTTTCCTTCCTTTTCGTACTGTTTCCTTTCTCTTTCCTACGGTTTCCTTCCTTTTCCCACTGTTTCATTTCTCTTTCCTGCGGTTTCCTCCCTTTTCGTACTGTTTCCTTTCTCTTCTTTCGGTTTCCTCCCTTTTCGTACTGTTTCATTTCTCTTTCCTGCGGTTTCTCCTTTTCGTACTGTTTCATTTCCTTCTCTTTCCCTTTCGTGTTTCTTCCTCCCTTTTCGTACTGTTTCATTTCTCTTTCCTCGGTTTCCTCCCTTTTCGTACTGTTTATTTCTCTTTCCGGTTTCCTCCTTTGTATGTTCATTTCTCTTTCCTTCGTTTCTCCCTTTTCGTACTGTTTCATTTTCTTTCCTGCGGTTTCCTCCCTTTTCTCCTGTTTCATTTCTCTTTCTTTCGGTTCCTCCCTTTTCGTACTGTTTCATTTTCTTTCCTGCGGTTTCCTCCCTTTTCGTACTGTTTCATTTCTCTTTCCTTCGGCTTCCTCCTTTTCGTACTGTTTCTTCTTCTTTCCTTCGGTTTCCTCCCTTTTCGTACTGTTTCATTTTTCTTTCCTGCGGTTTCCTCCCTTTTCGTACTGTTTCATTTCTCTTTCCTTCGGCTTCCTCCTTTTCGTACTGTTTCATTTTCTTTCCTGCGGTTTCCTCCCTTTTCGTACTGTTTCTTTCTCTTTCCTTCGGTTCCTTCCTTTTCGTACTGTTTCATTTCTCTTTCCTACGGTTTCCTCCCTTTTCTACTGTTTCATTTCTCTTTCCTCGGTTTCCTCCCTTTTCCTCATTTCCTTTCCTTTCCTTTTCCCTCATTTCTCTTTCTAGTTTCCCCACCCTTTCCTTTCATTGCCTGCGATTCCTCTTTTTTCGTTTCCTCAAACCCTTACTTTCAATCCTTGTTAATTTTTCGAATTTAAACCAACTTGATATTCTAATTTACATATAAAACGAACCTGGTGATTCTAACATATACGTCGCTGTTGCTAGCTAAATGCGTTCTCTTTCTCCGGTGTTCGTTACCTTGCATGCGCAACGGTTTTGATTCAGTCTTCGGGCAATTGTTCTAGACCTTTCAGTACTATGCTTGATCTAACACTCCATTCAGTAAAGTGGTTTTTGGCCCTAAACAGAGTAACTGCTTGCTCTCTCTCTCTCTCTCTCTCTCTCTCTCTCTCTCTCTCTCTCTCTCTCTCTCTCTCTCTCTCGAGGAGCCTGTACTCTGCAGTTATCGTTACTGCCTATGCTTGTCTTGAGCACCTTGTTAGCGGGAGCTGACTGAACTGATCGATATTTAACTGAGGCAAGCTACGGCAGTTATAAGAATAACGCCTGTGGTGGAATTAACGACTGGGATCTTACGCCTCGGAAAAAAAACGCTTTTTACTTTTAACTCACGAATGCCGTTTGCGCGCGCGCGCGCGCGCGCGCCGTGTGTGTGTGTGTGTGTGTGTGTGCTAGTGTGTGTGTATGTGTGTGTGTGTGTGTGTGTGTGTATGTTGTGTGTGTGTGTGTGTGTGTGTGTGTGTGTGTGTTTGATCGAGGATCGTGCGTCCACTTCGGCTTGTCCATCCCCCATCTGAAGATTATACATATATGAGAGATGAAATGTAAGATACTGAATATTAAACATATTGAATATAAATCAGCCAGCCTAGCTACAATTAAGCTAAAAAATATACAAGAGCAGCCAGAAGTTTTGGACGCATTTCTCGACGTCTGGAGATACTTTTTATACACACGCAAGCGCGCGCCCGCTCGCACACGCACACACACACACACACACACACACACACACACACAACCACACACAAGCACCTCTCTCTCTCTCTCTCTGTCGAACCGCACGTGACACCCGGGGCAAGGTGAGAGTGTTGACCTTTGTGACGGGATCCAGGGGAGGTAAACAAAGGAACGTGCGCAGTCCCCGCCAGGCTGATGATGGTCCGGGCCTACCGCGACTTGCTCGATGGGTGTGCCTTGCAGCGCACGGTTTCCCCGATAGCGCTCTGGTGGAGGGAGTGGGGACGGCGATCAGACTACCCATCAATCACAGCACATTACGATCGTCGGTCCTGAAAGTGCCGCGTGCAAAAAGATAAAAAGTTAAAAAAAGAAAAAGAAAAATTGACGAATGAAAATAAAACTTTGCAAAATGGCGAGTACATGAAAACGATCTCAAACCTAGCTGTGCTCATCGTTACAATACCGCTTCGCAAAGTTCCGATTCGCTCATGCATCTGCAGTAGGCTGCGTTCATAATTTCTTTCTTTCTTTTTTTCTCCAGCAAGTCTTTTGAAGATAACTGCTTAAGGAAAGAAAAAAAGAGGAAAAGAAGAACTACCTATATTGTGCCGCCTTTTTTTTAACCACTGCGGGATGGTAGCTATTTTCTGTGTTTGTCCTTTCTGACGTGGTGCACTAATGTTACAAAAGATGTCCTCTGTTTGCATCGGTTGGGTTTTGTTTGTGTGTGTGTGTGGCGGGGGGGGGGGGAAGAAGGGGTGGAGAGGGGGTACAAGTTGCATTTTTGAAGCACTTGCGGAAAAGCTTCTAAGGGTGAAACCCCCTCACCGTCCACGACTGATGAATTAGAGTGCAAGCAGGAAGAAATAGTGTCAGTACGTTATTGGGCGGGGTGGTGGAGGAGGAGGGAGAGTATTGTTTCTGATCTCTTTGCAATGCTCGTTTTCCGATTGTGCACTGGTGGAGTGAGTGAGAATATATGCTCAACGGTCATACACACACAAAACTCCACTGCCTGTCTATACAGGCAGTGTCCGTAGGAGTATCAGCCTGCGTACGCAGAAAGAAGGAAAGAAAGAATGTGCTCCAATCAAAGCGTGTTATATTTATGATGCATGGAGAGGTGGGAAAAATTGGCGGTACGGAATTAGAAACGATTTCTTCTCCGATTGAGTGCTAAACATTGTTTATCTCTTGCTCCCACAAGAAAACACAACTCCAAAGGAATGCTGCTTACGACAGCGAATCGCCTAATATAGGCATGTCAGCACATAACACACAGAACAAACAAGGAAACATACCCGAAATAGACACTTCAAGCTTGCCCATTTTCCCCATACTGAACACATCTACACAGCAACAAGCACTGGAGAAATGAATAAAGTAACTTTGATTCAAGACTGGCACAGCCTTTTAAACTTGAATAAAGTCAGACAAATACAAACACGGACAGAAACAAATACAAATAACTTCGATTCAATTGAAACAAAATTAAATATGAAATGAGGCACGGAACGGTAAACAATAAACAAGTAGGGTAACTCTTGCTCCCACAAGAAAACATAACTCCAAAGGAACGCTGCTTACGACACCGAATCGCCTAGCAGACATGACAGCACAGAGCACACAGAACAAACAAGGAAACATCCCCCCAAAAGGATGCTCCCTACATGTTTATTGTTTATTATTTACTGTTCCCTGCCTCATTTCATATTTAGTTTCGTTTCCATTAAAGCGCACTGTTCTGCATAATACCATCGAGACAAGAATGGAATTGGGGCTGGTGTGCGTGGGAAGGAGGTGCTGCCGTTCTATAGAACCAGCCTGGAATTGGGGCTGGTGTGCGTGGGAAGGAGGTGCTGCCGTTCTATAGAACCAGCCTTTTTTCCACTCTCCATTACCTGGGCATATTTTTGGTGACCTATCACAGCAAATTTCCCTGCAGAAATTGGCCAGGAACAGTTAGCTCCCTTTTCAGTTGCCATGGATTGTTTTTAGCAGCGCTAAATGCACGCTGCACATGCGACTTGTGTGTGTGTGTGTGTGTGTGTGTGTGTGTGTGTAAAAGGGCGTGCGTGCGCATGCGTTGAATGGTTTACCCTTGGGATGCAAGCACATGCCCTGAGCAGCGTGTGTGTGTGTGTGTGTGTGTGTGTGTGTGTGTAAAAGGGCGTGCGTGCGCATGCGTTGAATGGCTTACCCTTGGGATACAAGCACATGCCCTGAGCAGCGTGTGTGTGTGTGTGTGTGTGTGTGGTGTTGTGAACACACTTCATTCCACCCAGGACTTTCCTCGTCTCGATCATTCCAAGCGCTGCCGTGGGTGAGAGACAGGGGAGGGGGGGGGATGGAGAGTGGGGGGGGGGGGAGGAGAGGGTTGTAAGAAAGGAGGTCGATCGGTCGTCATCGATGCACGTGCATCACGTGCAATACCAGCCATACGAGCTGTGCATTGCGCGACCGAGGGACGCTCCACCGAGATCTGTGTGATGGTGCGCAGTGGGGTGATACCCAGCCAGCCTGCGGCGTTTCGTTTCGAGCGATCTTCATCAGTGGGGAAACGCCCATCATCCTGCGTTTGAAGTCGCCTCTCGCTCGCCTCCAGGGTGGGTCTGTTCCCTCGTCGTTTGGCGACGGACGTGGAATGGGGATAACGATGGTATTGATGATGATGATGATATGCTGAACAAAGATTAACTTGTCGTCCTGTTGGTACCTGTGTAGTGTAAGATAACACCCATTTACAGACCATTCTCCAGGCGTTATTATCCTGTAGTTTGAATGTAACAAGAAACTAATACCTACTGTGATGATGTCTCAATGATCATGAAGGGATTGAAAAAAATATCCCCGTTTACTACAACAGCGACGACGCCGACTGCTATGGCCACTGTACACATGAATAGCAGTTTCCAAGAACAGAAAGCAGAACCAACAATTCGCAACAAAACTTGCCAGATTTTCGGTCTGTTTAGAATACTTCAACACATTAGCCAACGGAACGAGCCACATTAATTGTTCACAAGCCAAAGTAATCAACAATCAAAAGGTCTTTAGAAAACTCTTGAAAACTGATGATGCCACGAAGCGGAAGATTAGGAAAAATATTCTGGAGACATCAAATGTAATCGCAGTGGAATCTATGTTTAAGACCAGTCGACACTTGTTCCTGAATAATACCACCATCTTTTCTGCATAATTCTTCTTGTTCAAGTTTTCACTGATGATGTAAAACGCAGAAAGTGATGTCATCATTTGAACTCTCGGCATAGCAAAGATCTTGTACAAACTCTGATTGAAGTCGTTTGGGTTTAACTTGAACAAACTGTCTTCTTCAAGCTTCGTAGGGGCAAAATTGCCTTCAATGCAGGTATGAGTTCATTGCTGTCGCTTGGGTTTAACTTGAACAAACTGTCTTCTTCAAGCTTCGTAGGTGGGCAAAATTGCCTTCAATGCAGGTATGAGTTCATTGCTGTCGCTTGGTTTAACTGAACAAACTGTCTTCTTCAAGCTTCGTAGGTGGCAAAATTGCCTTCAATGCGGGTATGAGTTCATTGCTGTCGCTTGGGTTTAACTTGAACAAACTGTCTTCTTCAAGCTTCGTAGGTGGGCAAAATTGCCTTCAACGCAGGTATGAGTTCATTGCAGTCATTTGGGTTTGTTTAACTTGAACAAACTGTCTTCTTCAAGCTTCGTAGATGGGCAAAATTGCCTTCAACGCAGCTATGAGTTCATTGCATTGTTTCAAAATATGACGTGAGAAAGACGAAGGCTTTCAAGAAGAAGAAGAAGAAGGACACAAAATGGAAGGGGGGAGGGGAGTGGGAGTGAAAAAATAGCCTAAAAAAAAAGAAGCATTCAAGATGACCCTGACATTTCCAGTTCGAGGCACCTGGTAATTAATCAATTATCACTCCCGACCATTTTGTAGTCATACTTGACAGCACCTTCAGTATTCGTAAGTCGTGAAAATTCCCACCCCACCCTAAGGTTTCCAGCATAGGCCGGCGAAAAATGGCGCAATTCAAGACGTGAAATTCGTCACATGACACTCCTAGTGTGACGTATTATCACAGGCGTTTTCCAGACCAACACCAGCGCTGCACGTAGTCGTGGAATTTAAAATTTAAAAAAAAATGTTACTTCGGCTCAGTCCCCCAGAAAAAGTTGTGAGACTTTTTCGCCTCCTCTAATACCTCAGCAGACGGCTCTGGAACTTATCTTTCTTCCTCTGTCGCTCAAAAGCCAGCGAGCCGGAAACGTTTGAAAATGGCGGCGGCCGTCGACAGTGAACGAAGCGTCTCCATTAAGGGGAGAAGCAAGTTTGTCACCTCACGTTCTGTAGGGGGCAGCACAAGCGATACATTTGACGTCTGCTAAGCTACAGAGCTGATGAGCTGGTCCTGTCTGGGGAGAGCGCCGTTTGAAGACGAATGTTTTCGAGATGTGACGAAATGGCGCGTCCTGATCGTTCACGCCTCGGCGGCCAGAAGAGCGCCCTGCGGTGAAGGGGAATTACCGCCCTTGTCCGGTGGAGCGGAGAAGAGTTGTTTCTCTTCGGGCTGCTCTCAGGGAGTGTTACTGTGTGCGTGTGTCAGCTTATCTGTGATTGTGCTTCTGCTTTCTGAACGTTGGAAAGACTTCGCTCCTTCCTGTCTGGATGGGTTAGTTTGGGAGATGATTAAAGTGTTAAGTGCTTTACACCGGTGTCCAAAAAGGAACGTAGTCCCCAAAACATTCATGTGACACAATTCGAAATTATAAAGGTTCCCGAAGAGCCATCGACTCAATGTTGCTTTTTTTTGTTGTTTGTTTGCTTGTTCGTTTGTTTGGTTGTTTTTTTTTTCTTTTCTTTGTTGTTGTTGTTGTTGTTTTGCATTTTCATGTTCACCCTGTTATCTATCAGAAGTGAATCAAACACCACCTAACTTTTGATTTATGCATAATCAAAGGCTTAATAATAAGTATAGGTTTCAATGTCATCACCAAAAGTGTTCATTCGAAGTTTAATGCGATTTCAACACATTTTTACTGTTCAGCTTTTTGTGTAAACCCCCATTTGGCCTGAACACAAGCCTGTAATTAGCCTCGGCATGGAAGCAGTCAACCTGGGGAGCTAACTGCTGTGAGATCGTTCTCCACCGAGTCCAGAACGCATTCTTAAGGGCAGACAGGGTCTTGGAACGCGCAGCCATGCCATAGACAGACAACACGTGCAGGCATGTCCCATGCCCGTTGTGTCGGATTGAGATCCGGGGATCAGACTGACCAGTCCAGTTGGGCAACGTTAAAGGGCTGGACTGCACACATCACCTACTCCCAGATGCCCCTCCCCCCCCCCCCACCACACACACACACACACACATACACACGCCACAAAACCACCACACTCAAACGGTCATGGTGAACGACAGTTCAATCTCTTGCTGATGTCCATCGTTGAAAATCCTAGGCAAACCTTGACGCGTTAGTGAAGCGAATACGGGGCCTCTGATACACTCGCCATCAACAGTGTAGACTGGCTCAATGCAGGCATTCTTGTGGCTGTAGCTTGACTTTTTTTGTGAAAAGTGTAATGGCTCCCCACTTGGGCATTTGTGATGAGGAAAAAGTGCTTTACATACAGAGTCTGATGGATACTTCTCTCCTGCTGTCCACTCCATCTTTGCAGTATTAGCAGATTTCTCCATTTAGGATCGAAATAAAGGAAAGGTTGCTCTCTAAGGGCGCTCCACTTTGCTTCAATTTAAGTTCACTAGAAGGGAGATAACAGTGAAACAGCACACGCTGGCTGCTGAGAGGGAGATGGAGTTGATCACCTGTGAGAATTATGTGTTTTATTCTGCACAGTGATGTTGTCTTAAACGTTGGTATCGTTTTTATGCATGAACATTATATGCACACATCGGAGAAAAAAAAACGACAGGCGGGTGGGGAGAGAGAGAGAGAGGGGGGGGGGAGAATAAACAAATGATTATTGTTACCCTTCTTTACACACAAACATAGGAATTGGTTTTGCCTGCCCTACCATCACATCACTCTAAACTATCACCACCACCACCATCTCTCTCTCTCTCTCTCTCTCTCTCCTCTCTCTCTCTCTCTCTCTCTCTCTCTCTCTCTCTCTCTCTCCTTGGACCCTTTCACCAATAACTGTGCTGATGGAATTCAGCATTCTCCATAGCCATCGTATTTTACAGACGCTGTCCATAGACAATTGCGTGCAAAGTCGTCGATTTGGAAGACAATTTCCTCCCCCGCCCCCCCCCCCCCCCCCACTTTTTTTTAAATGATAAGCGGAAACGTTTCGTATTTTGAATGCTTTACACGCGTTGTCCGTTCTTTGGTATGATCCAGAGCAGAAGTTTTACATTGTCATCCCCAGTGTTTCAGTGGTGTGTTAATGAGAGATTGGCGCCGAATCTCACTGGCCCTAATTGGTCCATTTACACCGAGTGGGGTTAAACGTAGAGAATGTGTTCTACGCCAATTTCCGGGGTAATGTCCACTCTTCAGACTCACAGGTTTCAGAGTTCACTCCGGCGAGGAACTAATTGGTGCCACTGTCATTCAAACAGGAGCGAGGACCGGGTCTTTTTCCGTCTGGGTCGTTTTAAACAGGCTATTCTGTTTGTCTGGCGGGTTCCAGCCTGTTCTGCTGATGATGTCTGCTGATGTCCTGTAATGACGCTCCTTGTTGTTGTCACCTTGTTTCTTCTTCTTCTTCTCCTTCTTCTTCTTCTCCTTCTTCTTCTTCTCCTTCTTCTTTCTTTCTTTCTTTCTTTCTTTCTTTCTTTCTTCTTCTTCTTCTTCTTCTTCTTCTTCTTCTCCTCCTTCTTCTTCTTCTCATCCTCCTCCTTCTCTTCCTCCTCCTCCTCCTCCTCCTTCTTCTTCTCTCTCCTCCTCCTCTCCTCCTCCTTCTTCTTCTCCTCCTCCTCCTCCTCTCCTCCTCCTCCTCCTCCTCCTCCTTTCTTCTTCTTCTTCTTCTTCTCTTCTTCTTCTTCCTCTTCTTCTCCTCTCTCCTTCTTCCTCCTCACTTCCTTCTTTCCTCTCCCTCCTCTTCTCCCCCTCTTTCTCCTCTCCTCCGCTTCTTCTCCTGCTCCTCCGCTCCACGTTCTCGCCCCTTCTTTTTCTCCCCTTCTCTGTTTCTTTTCCTTCCCTCCTCCTCCTCTCCTCTCTCCTCCTCCTCCTCCTCCTCCTCCTCTCCTTCTTCTTCTTCTTCTTCTTCTTCTTCTTCCTTCTTCTTCTTCTTCTAACATACATACATGTATACATACACACATGCATTCATACATACACACATACACATACGTACATATATGCATACGTACATATATACATACATACAAGCACTTATGCACAGATGCATGCATGCATACATACATACAAGCACTCATGCACACATGCATGCATGCATACATACATGTATGTCAATGACTTAAATTCATACATGCATAAATGCCATACATATGCATACATGTGTGCGTGCGTACATACATACATAGATACATACATGCGTGCATGCGTACATACATACATACACACATACATGCATACATACATACATGCATCCATGCATACATATACACATGCATGCATACATACTCACGTGCATACATGTATGTCAATGACTTAAGTGTGTTAAATCCACAATAATACACGGTTGTCCAGAAAGCGCCGTGCAATCTATTCAAGAAATCAAAAAGAACAGATATCAAAACCCATACACATCCGTTTGTCTCCCTCTCCGTCCAATCTCTCTCTCTCTCTCTCTCTCTCTCTCTCTCTCTCTCTCTCTCTCTCTCTCTCTCTCTCTCTCTGTCTGTCTGTCTCTGGCTGTCTCTCTCTCTCTCTCTCTCTGTCTGTCTGTCTCTGGCTGTCTCTCTCTATGTCTCTGTGTCTCTGTCTTTGTCTCTCTCTCTCTCTCTCTCTCTCTCTCTCTCTCTCTCACGCACACACACACACACACACACACACACACACACACACACACACACACACACACACACACACAGCGAGAAAGAGGGAAAGAGAGTTAAAAGCAAACAAACAAAACAGCTAAAACCTCAATGCCGCACCAGCAGGCAGAACGATTTACGGGATGTCGCAAATATGACGAAAAAAAAAACAACAGAAAAAAAAGAAGAAAGATCCAGGCCCTTATATCTTAATTTTCTGAGAAGAAAATGGGCAAAGCCTCAAAATATGCCTAGCCGTAAAAACAGAGAAGGGAGTAAGGGGTGTGGAAGACTTGAGAGAAGGGGATGGAGATTGGGAGGGGGGCGGGGGGGGGACAAAATCCCCTTCCCCTCGCCGCTCCAGTCGCCAATGAATCGTACCCCGAAAAGAAGACGGCAGTCGTCAGCCGAGCGGCCATTTTGAATTCCCAGCATTCCCTTGCAACTGTCGTTTCCTTTGCACGTGACACTGGCTGAATAATTTATCACAGGCATTGATTAACTGGCTGATTAGTGGTCTCCAGTTCAGGACACTGCCCGGGTAAAGCGAGCAGTGAGGGAGGATAGGAAAGGGAAGGGTGTGGTGGGACGAGAGGGAGGGAGGGTGGGGGGTAGAGGGGGAGGTGGGCGGGGATGAAAGCAAAGGATCATGAGTGAGGGGGGAGGGGGAGGGTAGAGTGGGGAGTGGGTTTCTAGAAGAGTATAGTGGAATTAAGGAGACAGGAGCACGCGCGCGCGCGGGCACACACACACACACACACACACACACACCACCACACACCACACGCGCGCGCGCGTGCGCGCGCACGAACATACACATGCATGCAGTCACTCACGTGCGCACGCACACACACATATTACACACGTCGGCCTATGCACGCGCGCTAACAAACTCACAGACATATATACATATATATATATAGAGAGAGAGACAGACAGCCAGACAGACAGACAGAAGGAAGACTCGATGGGTGGTCTGGGCTATAGAAACGTACGTTTTTCCTAACACGCTATTCAAACAATACATAGCAATGCACATTCAGAGAGGTTTTTTGTGTTGTTTTTGTTTTCT
>CM065737.1:4997516-5020016 GCA_033310375.1 Conus canariensis
GAAGATATGTGTCAATATAGGTAAGATATCTACCACACTCCCCAAGGGCAATGTTGTTTTTGACATCCCTTCTAACCCCTAAAACCATCTTGCAAAATTTAATCTGTACTTTTTCAATAGCATCATATTTTTGAAACCCCCATATTTCAGAGCCATACAATAGAATTGGCTTTACTTTTGTGTCAAAAATTTTGAATAACGTAGCAGCTTGAATTCCTTGAAGTGTAACATGCAGTCTTTTAATTCCTGCCACCGCTCTCAGAGCCTTACCTGACAGATTTCTGTACAGCTGGACCAGTTTAATGTGGCTGAGAATATAACGCCAAGATAATTGTATCTAGGTTCAACCTGGATCTGCTTACCATCATTCTACCATTTCTCAGTTGATTTAATGAAACCACCATTTTTTTAACACAACCACTCTGGTTTTATTCACAGTCAGACCCCATTTACGACAGTATTTTTCCAGACACACTACCTTCTTCTGCAAGCCTGCCACAGAGTCGGAAACTAAAGCAATATCATCTGCATACATCAACAGAAAAATACCAAGTGGTTCTGCAAAAATGTGGATACCTCTTGCACCACAGTCTAATAACTCAGCTTGCAACTCAGACAAAAATATAGAGAACAACAATGAACTTAAAACACAGCCCTGTCTTACACCTGACACAGAGTCCAAATACTCAGTTATACTGTCCCCACTTTGACAACGGCTTTCACATTTCTATGCATAGCCTTCAATATTTTGAACATTTTTTCGTGAATACCCGTTTTCTGGAATATGAAGTATAGCAGTTTTTGTCTTGTATACTATCAAATGCTTTAGAGAAATCCACAAAGAGTGTGTAAAACCGACCACCATGTTTTGTGAGGTATTTTTGAACCAGTGATTGAAGAGAAAAAATGTTATCTGTGGTACTGTAACCTTTGCGAAAACCTGCTTCAGCTTCAGGAATAGTATCATTTGCATCACAAAAGTCCTTTAGTCTGTTATTAACTACTGCACTGTATAATTTGTTGATTATGTTCAACAATGAAATCCCCCTATAATTCGTCTGTTTTACTTGAACCTTTTTGTGTAAGGAGAATATAACAGCTTTCGTCCAGCTTTGAGATATTCCCCACTTTCAAACATTCTGTTGAACAACGGATACAGACATTTAACAAGAACATCTTCAGCGTGAATGAAAAAATCAGAGGACAGACCATCTGGTCCAGATGCTTTTCCATTTTTTTAATGCACGAATAACACTACGAATTTCAACCTCTGAAATGACCCAATCTCCTTGGGCATTTAATTTAAACAAACACTGCAGTTTCCAGGTACATGATAATTTAGAACATCTTCAACCTCCCGGCCGAAATCAGAGTCATCCGCTGACTGCTCTACATTGAACAGATTTTTAATCATAACACGCACGAGGTGAGATCAGTTTCGAACAGTTCGATTTGGTTGATGTCAGTGACTTAACTTTTTGCCAAAACGCTCTGGAATTAATATCAGAACACCAAGTATTTAGTTCGTTTAAAACGCGCTCATCTTGTACTGCTTTTTTTACTTTCACACAATTCTTTAGACGCTATTGTGTGTGTGTGTGTGTGTGTGTGTGTGTGTGTGTGTGTGTGTGTGTGTGGTGTGTGTGTGTGTGTGTGTGTGTGTGTGTGTGTGTGTATGTGTGTGTGTGTGTGTGTGTGTGTGTGTGTGTTGTTGTTGTTGTTGTTGTTGTCTTCAAAATAACGTCTTTCCACATTAAGTAATATTAGACAAGTGTGGCTCAGTGTGTGTGCGTGTGCGTGTGTGTGTGTGTGTGTGTGTGTGTGTGTGTGTGTGTGTGTGTGTGTGTGTGTGTGTGTGTGTGTGTGACTGACAGAAAGAAAGAGTAATGCATTCCTGTATGTCTGTCTGCTTGTACGTCAATGTCGATACGTAAGACAATAGGAAAAGAATTTAGCGTATCCTTGTCAGGTTTATCTGTTGGGGCAATCTCTGTCAGTGACCACATTTTAGTGTCGGTAACAGCAAAACTCAACCGCCAGTGAGAAAACAGTTCGAAGACTTCTATCAAATAAACAGAAAGAGAGCAACAAAACAAAAATGTTCGATAAGAGCACAGTTTTACATTTATGCATAGAATAGATTAATCGTGCAAAGAACGCGTCCCTTTCTGTAACGTCGCTGCTGATGTTGTTTCATTGTGATTTTTTTCTCTGCACGAAACACGAGAAGCTTCTGTGACCCAGCGAAACGGTTCAAAGAAAACCGTAATTGAAGAAGACACGGCAACAAGTTAACGATTGATGTCAACACAGCCATGGAAGGTTACATGCCCGGTACCTTGGAATAAAAAGATTAACTCTAATTCTTCTGTCATTGATCGGTCCATTGCCAGTCTTAATCCATTGCCAGTGTAAGAATCATTCGCTTCCTCATGTTGCTGTCTGTGTCACACTCTTTCAGAGCGGCACTTTGTCGTCGACATCGCAAGTTACGTGTACGATAACCTTTAGTCATTCAGTAAGTGACGCATGCACGTCTGTTTGTTTGTTTGTTTGTTTGCTTCTGTTTGCTTTAAATTATGCTGTCGGCAGCGGTGGCATGTGGTAAGGTTGGAAGCGTTCCGTGAGGAACGAGTTTAACTTCCTGAGAACTCGAGAAAAAGCATACACACATGGACGTATTCATGCTAACAACAATAGCAACACACACACACACACACACACACACACACACACACACACACACACACACACACACACACACACACACACACACACACGACACCACACACAACACTAACACACACACACACACACACACACACACACACACACACACACACACACACACTGACGTCAGAAAAAAAGGCAAAATGATTGGGAAAAAAAAAAAAACCTTAAAGAGTCACGTTCGCTGACAATCGGAAACTACCGTGAAACCCTACACATAATCGACGGTGCCAACAGGAAAGCTTAGAGCGATCAATGTCAACATCATTACATGCTAAAACAAAGTGAAAAGCTGCCCTGACATCATTCGATTTTTTGTGGCAGAGAGGGAGTGAACTTTGTGGTTGATCCAAAAAAGAAAAAAAAAAAGGAAGAAGAAAAGGAACCATCTTTCACAAGAATGGAAAACCAGATGCGTTCAATCTCCACTCTTGTTTCATACTCTCCTCTCTGGAGTTTGTTTGCTCGTTTGCTTGTGTCTTTGTTTGTTTGGTTTGGTTTCTTTGGTGTTTTTGTTTGTTTGTTTGTTTGTTTTTTCTACCGTAATAGTTAGAAGACTAAAACGGACATCCGTGTGACGAAGAGTGAATCCATATAGAACCAGGGCACACATTGAAACAGTGCAAAGTAGCGGTTAATGTTTTACACCATACAACACAGAACGGTTAAAGTAGCGGTTAATGTTTTACACCATACAACACAAACGGTTAAAGTAGCGGTTTAATGGTTTTTACACCATACAACACAGAACGGTTAAAGTAGCGGTAATGTTTTACACCATACAACACAGAACGGTTAAAGTAGCGGTTAATGTTTTACACCATACAACACAGAACGGTTAAAGTAGCGGTTAATTTTTACACCATACAACACAGAACGGTTAAATAGAATTTTCAAAACACAAACGGTTAGTTCCTGTTCTGTTTTTCGGAACTCATAAGTAGCAAACCCACATCCTCGCCACTTCTCCCCCCCCCCCCTACCAACCCTCCTCCCCCCCCCCCCCCCCCCCCTCCACATTCATTCCCTGACATTGTAACATTGTAATGGATAACAATTATAACGCACAATGAGACAGCAAAAATGCTGTACCCGGTTGGAAAAGCAGCCCCGTGCAGCGCTGGCAGAGCAATAATACAGTGAAAAGTGGAATGCGGCAGGGAGAAAACAGCACTCACAGATCGATACTTAGACTGAAAAAGTAGAATCCAGAAGAGAAAGTAACGCGACAAATCAATACATGCAGAAAATGAAAGTAGAATCAGAAAGGTTTTGTTGGCAAATCGATAGATGCAGTGAAAACTGTAAGCGCTTCACACATACCACTGTGTCGCTGTATCAAAGTTGAGCATACACATCGACTGGTGCCTCAAAACCGCTCAAACAGTCACAATGGTCCAACACAATCGAAGTTACTATGGTGATTGTGTGATGGCTTACAACCATATAAGGTATATAAGACTGTTCCGGTTGCATTTGGGAAATATTCAGCTCGGAGATTGCAGGAGAAAAAAAGGGGCAGCAATTAAGCGACTTTTTGTGCTAGACATAGACGTTGAAGACAGCTTGGTCTGCTTGGTGTTCTAATTATTTCACTCGAAGTTGAATATTCGGCAAAGTTCTTATCATTTTCGGCATCATGCGCCACGGAACTCTTAATTCGAAGAAAGTATTGTACACAACAAAAATCTTTACCAAAAAAAAAAAAAAAAAGAAAAAAAACTGAGGTAAAAACACAAAACTCGACAAGCCCGTACACTGAGTAATATACTGGTCGCGCTTCCTAACCCGATCAAAAGTAATGAGCATTTTTAGTATCCTACATATCCTCCTCGTTCCAGTACAGATCGATCAGTCTTTCACTGCCGAACAAATCTTGAGCCGCCATTTTTTTCCCCTCCTGGCGATCAGGTCACGTGAAGATGACGACGCTTTTCATTGGCTGTTTGTCGACAACGTTGATTCCCGAGTTGAACTGAGTCGGGCAGAAATGGAGCATGTTCTAATTCCTTCCAGCTGATGGAGTGGAATTTCACCACCCGAATGATTTTGTCACCGAACTCCTCGCTCGCACGGTGCGAGCTTCGGTTTGTGGATCTCTCTAAACCAGTTTTCATGGAACTACAACTTGAGTTGCGCGGTGCGAGAGGCCCATTAGAATTCAGCAGGGAAAAGGCAGCCCTGGCAAAACCATGCAGGCAGTAAGAAATGTAATTTAGTGGGAATACGTTTTGCCGACTGAAGAACTGACCGCAGACTTTGACACTTTGCCGTGGTGGCGGTTCTAGCAAAACTTGATGTGACAGAAAGTACTAGGACGATATCTGTTCTAGCTCCGGATCGTATGGAAGGAAGGAGAAAGCAGGGAAGGAGAAAGAGAGAGAGAGAGAGAGAGAGAGAGAGAGAGAGAGAGAGAGGGAGAGCGGAAGTAAAGTGAGAAGGAGAGAGAGGGGGGGGGGGGGGGGGAGAAAAGCAGCAGGATGGAGGAAGTCTTCAAACAAGGATGGTAGAATCTTTGCATTTTATTTATTTACGTATTTATTTTTATGCTTGTAATTCTCATACAATAAGGATACGTGGGTAGTGACCA
Source organism: Conus canariensis (assembly GCA_033310375.1). Classification (NCBI taxonomy): domain Eukaryota; kingdom Metazoa; phylum Mollusca; class Gastropoda; order Neogastropoda; family Conidae; genus Conus; species Conus canariensis. The sequence goes on from CM065737.1 coordinate 5,002,837, forward strand.
AGGTAGGTACGTCCAGCTTACGTTCGACGAGGGAGACAGACAGACAGACAGAGACAGGCGACAACATTTGCAAATTCCCGAACAGTTCCGCAGAAAAGCATGTAGGTGGAGATACGAAGAGACAGAAAGAGAAAGAGACGAAACTCCATGTTGTTTCACACCGAACATATACAGTAAATAGCATTGTTCAACAAAAAGAAAGACATCAGTGCAGAGAGAAAGCAAGATATATCCTTCCATGTCGTCCATAGCTCAGTCAGCCACGAAGATCATCTCAAGGTGAAAGTGTGTTTACCGATAACACTGTAAACAAGAAGGTAAGAAAGATATGGGAAGAGAGGAAAATTGAGAGAGAGAGAGGGGGGGGGGGGTGGGAGCAGTGGAGAGAGGAGAGGAGAGGGGGTTGGGAGAGAGAGGGTGGTGGGGGGAAAGGGGGAGAACAAGACAAAATAAAGGTTATCCCTAAAGAAGAAAAAAAGAAATGAAACGGAGGAAAAAATGTTTTTCATCTTTTGAAGCCAGCGCAGTGCTGTACGTATTTGTCAGTTGGCTGGTGACTTCTTTACACGTAGAAACTTCTCCCTGCATGCAGGCAGCTAGCTGGGGGGGGGGGGGGGGGGGGGGGGGGGGGGGGGGGGGGGGGAGGTAGTTGGGGACGGAGATGGGAGAGGGTGGGGAGGGGGAAGTGAGCGTAGCCGCGCCTTGAGAACCACCGAAATCAATAGCCTGCTGCTCCTGTCAGTGTCACCTCTCCCTGGCATCCATCGCTCCGACTCCCAGCATCTGCATTACCATCATGTGCATCGACAACCGCATATCGACAACCACGTATCGACAACAACGCATCACGTAGCACCAACACACACACGCTCTCTCTCTCTCTCTCTCTCTCTCTCTCTCTCTCTCCTCTCTCTCTCTCTCTCTCTCTCTCTCTCTCTCGTGCGTGCATGTTGTTGTTGCTCTCATGTCTTCTTTCCTGTTTTCGTTTTTTTTTTTTTTTTTTTTTATCCTTTCTTTCTTTCTTCTCCGTTCTTTTGTTTTACTCGTTTTTTTCTTTCTTTCTTATTTTTTTTTCACCTTTGTTTCTTTTTTTAATGTCTGTCTCATTTCAGTCTTCGCCTGAAATTACACTTTCAGCTCTGAGATAGTTTCCATGGTCGACTTTGGCTGTAAACAGCATGAACTGGATTGGATTCTTTCGTTTTCTTTCTTCCCTCCCTTCTGTGGTTTGCTTGTTCGTTTGTTTGTTTCGTTTGTTTTGTTTTCATTGTATTTGCCTCGTACATGCACTGTATACTCTCTGTGACGTTATTTTGTGTTGAGGCACAGGGGAACGGTCGTATTATCTCCAGACTCAACGGGACTGGTGGGAAGCTGCTAAGAGAGCGAGAAAGAGGAGGGGGGGGGGGGGGGGGGGGGAGAAGATATATCACCAGAATCAGTCTCTCTCTCTTCTCTCTTCTCTCCTCTCTCTCTCTCTCTCCTCTCTCTCTCTCTCTCAAAGTGATAGTAAAAAGGTCTTTACAGTTACGGTGGAGGTGAGATTTACGTCCCATTACAAGGACAGGTTGTTTCCCTTGTCACGCTCGGTAAGTGCCGTTGCTGTACGACAACAATCGCCCCATCAGTACCTCCCCATGGCAAACATCGCCGCATCAAATTTCTCTTTCAGTGGTCTGCGCGCCGCAAAACTCTTTTCCTCGGAACTTTTAAATTGCTCGCCGCTGCGAGCCAGCACGACACTGACGAAACCTGTGGAAAAAAAAAAACTCCTTGGCCGGGAGCGATCTCACAAGGACAATTTGGACCTCGAGGTCCAAATAAAAGAGAGGCTTTGTTGTCGACCCTTCCCACGTCCAGAGTCCACTGTCCACGCCATAAAGACTACAAACTACCGTCGTTGAGTGATATTGCAGGGTGGAAACACTTTTCTACCGGGACAAAGCAAAAACAAAGCTGCATGGAAATGCAGCGACGAAAACACCGGAGACGTCGGCCCGCGCCATATTGCTTCGGTAACTCCAACGAAAAGTTTACATTTCCTTTGGGGGTGGAAGTGTGTAACGACGCCATTGTCCGTGCGACTCGTTCGCCATCACGTAGGCTTACTTTTTTGTATTTCAGGGAAAGACAATCCCCGGTGCTCATGTCGGCTTCTTTGGAGTCTAGCTTTTAGCAGTTGGACAATATGATGGCGTGCAAAGCGTTATGTCCACGCTTTCAAGAGAACTGCAGTGGAGAGCGCTTTCCTAATGGCAACGCTTCGGGACACAGCAATAGGCCTGGCCGATACAAAGACACCGATTCAAAGGCGAAAATATGGGATTGTCAATGAGCTGATTGCTCGAAATATGGGATTATGGAGACAGTCAATGAGTATTTCTACAGGCACACGCACTCACGCGCGCCGCCCCCCCCCTTCCCCCCCCCCCCCCCCACACACACACAGATGCATACATATATGCTCTCTCGCATACACACATTCACGCACGCGCGCTCGCGCTCAAGTAAAGATGGTCAGACCAAGGTTTCAGAGCTAAAACTAGACGTAGTGACTCAATTCTATGACATAACTGGCACATAACTTCCAGACAAACACAGACAGACGGACAGACAGAGAGGTACAGACAGACAGATACAGACAGACAGACAGAGACAGACAGAGGTAAACAAACAGGCAGACAGAAGGAAAGAGACAGACGGACGAACAGGGAAGCAGAGAGACTGAGGCAGGGACGGAGACAGAGACAAAGAGGGAAACTGTTGTCGGAATATCCAGCAACGTCTGCTCCCATCAGGGTAGCCAACCACGGCAAAATTAATAAACCAGAGACAAAAACGAGGAACAGTGCGGCACAGAGAGAGAAAAGAGGGTACAAACGGGACTCCTTCACTCACACTCACTCGCTCACTCACTCGTGGCGTTTCCCACAAGCACGTTTGGGTGGACCGCTTGGCCTGTGCGGTCGGTCTTCCCGACAGACAAGTGCCTCACAAGAGGGCAAGGTGCACGAGTTCTCATTTCCAGAGATCGCTCATGATAATCCCCATTTCTTCCTGCGCCCTACCCCCACCCCCACCCCCCCATTCCCCTAGTCTCTACCCCCATCCGCCTTCCAGCCCATTTCATCGTAAGGTCCAATGGTCTTGGGTTTTTTTTTCCCCCTGAGTTCGTTCATTCCTCCCGACTCATACCCCCCCCCTCCCCCCCGCTCTTCCTCCTTCTTCCCTTTCCCCCGCCTCCAAGATTGCCCACGAGGGTGAAGGTTTTGAGTGCTGGTCTCCGGAGGCCCTTAAAATGCCTGAGGACGGTATTGTCCGTGTAATAGGATGGTGGTCTGAACACGGTCATCATCGTCATCGTTTTCATCTTCTTTTGATCGTCTTTCGGTTCTTGCTTCCTTTTTCCTTTTATTTCTTTCTTCTCTTTTTTTTTTCCTTTGATTTTTTTTTCTTGTCGATCCTTTCTCTTCGTGACGTCGCCCTCCTCTACCCAACTCCTTTTGCCTGTTGCTGTTCTGCTCTCATTCTGAATCTGCTCCACAAGTGTTGCTGATGCTACCACCTCTGCCGGAGGTATCACTGCTGCTTCTGCTGCTGCTACTTTTGCCACCACTACTACTACTACCGTTGGTGCTGATGTGCATATATCACCACTGCCTCTCATCATACTACTACCACTGCCTCTGTTGCCACTGCTGTCGTTGCTGTCGCTGCTGCCACTGCTTCAATTGCTGCTGCTGTTGATATGACTGCTATAACTCCTCCTCCTCCTCCTCCCCCTGCTCCTCATGTTGTTGCTGCTGCTGCTATCACTACTACTACTACTACTACTACTACTACTACTACTACTACTACTACTACTACTACTACTACTTACTACCCTTCTTCCTTTAATGCTCTGCTGTTAGTATTACTAGTATCACCATTCATCTTTCTCCCGTTTCTACTTCTGCTACTTGCGCTGCCACTGTCACTGTTGGTGCAGCTGCTGCTGCTTATACCACTGTTAGTTCAGTTGTCGCTGCTATCAGTGACACAACTATCGCCACCACTCCTCTTCCTCTCCTCCTTGCCTATTGCCCCTTCTTCTCTTTCTCCTCTCTCTCTTCCTTCTCCTCTTCCTCTTCCCGCTGCTGTTGCTGCTGCTGCTGCTATCGTTGCTGTTACTGTTACTGCTAATGCTGCTGATAGTGCTCCTATATTTCTGCTGGTTCAGTTTTATTGCTGTTATTGCTACTGGCGTTGATTAGTGCAGGTCTTTTTTCTCCTTTTTTTTCTTTTTTTTTTTTCTTTTTCTTTTTTCTTTTTTTTCTTTTTTTTTCTTTTTTTTGCAGCTGCTGCTGCTTTTACTACTACTATTATTGCTGTAGCTGCTGCTACTGCTTCTGCTGCTGCTGCTGCTCCTGCTACTACTACAACTGCTACTACTTCTACTACTACTACTACTACTACTACTACTACTACTACTACTGCTGCTGCTGCTGCTGCTGGTGTTGCGGCTACTACTGCTTCTACTACCACCATCACTACCACCACCACCACTAGTCTTTCTAATGCTGCTGTTGTGCTACTATTGCTGCTACTACTATTGCTGTCTCTGCTCCTGAGACTACTACTACTATTCCTCCTCCTCCTCCTCCTCCTCCTCCTCCTCCTACTAATACTACTACTACTACTACTGCTGCCATTTCTAGTACTATTACTGCTGCTGTTGCTGCTACAACTGATACTGTTGTTGCTGTTTCTTCTGCAACCGCTTCTGCTGAAGAACAACCACTTTAAAGGCTGCTGCTCCTCCGGATGGTGATGCTGCCGTGTTAAAGAAGGGACGGGAAACCTACACACGTTGGTGTGTGCGCACTCACACACAACACACACACACACACACACACACACACACACACACACACACACACACACACACACACACACTCACACACAACACACACACAACACACACACACTCACACACAACACACACACACACACACACACACACACACACACACACACACACTCACACACAACACACACACACACACACACACAACACACACACACACACACACACACACACACACACACACACACACACACACACACACAGAGGGTCGACAAGAAAAGAACAGGGGGGAGGGGGGGGAGAGAGCAGGGGAAATGTGAGGGGTAGCGAGAGCATGTGAGACATGGATCGGACACGGCTTTTTATTCGGCAGTACAAAAGAGCGGCAGAGCTTTTAAACCCGCCAGGGGCGGATTACTCACACGAGTAGCGCCATGTCGGGAGAATCTCTGACGACTGTCATTAGACCCTGGTCCGTGCCAATTGGTCCCCAATCACTCTCCCCCCCCCCCCCCCATCCCCCACTCATCCTCCAGCACCCCTCTTCCGACTGTATGTGGACCGTTTTGATGCCTCACCAAGTGAGGACCCGCTCTGTTCTCTCCACCCCCTACCCCCTACTCCCACCCTCACCCCAGTGCCCCCCCCTCCCCCCCCCCCCCCCCCCCCCCCCGTCCTCACCCTCCTTCTTCTTCCTTTCCCGTTCTTCGGGGCTGATGTTAGGCTTGTCGTAGACTGGGTGTCTGTTAAAGGGCCGCTTTTCGTTTGTCCGTGTTTATTTGTTGTTTTCACTTATTCCACCATCCACCACTTTAAACTGTTGACACACGTGTATCAAGAATTTGAATCTTGGTACTCTCTCTCTCTTCTCTCTCTCTCTCTCTCTCTCTCTCTCTCTCTCTCTCTCTCTCTCATGCATATCTATCTATCTATAATATATATATAATTATATATACATATATATGTATATATAATAATATATACATATGTATGTATATATATGTACATGCCCCTCTCTGTGTTCATGTGAGAGCGAGAGAGACACAGAGAGAGAGAGAGAGAGAGAGTGTGTGTGTGTGTGTGCGTGCGTGCGTGCGTGCGTGCGTGCGTGCGTGCGTGCGTGCGTGCGTGTGTGTGTGTGTGTGTGTGTGTGTGTGTGTGTGTGTGTGTGTGTTTACTGGCAATCTGTCAGACGCCGGGCTGTACGCGGAGTAGCAATGGATCAAAGAATTCAAACGGTTCTCTCGCTGCCATTCTCCATTCTCCTGAGACGGTGATCCCCGCCCTCCGCATCGCCTTTGGTGTGAATGGACCTTAAACCTGAATGGAACTTACTAGTTCTCTTCCCTTGATCGCTCTCCTCGAAGAACGATGAAGTCAGAAAATTGAGGGATAGGCAAGAGAAAGGACGGAGAGGATGGAGGGGTGGGGGTGGGCTGGGCGGGATTGTGAGCAGATCCAGCGAAGACAGAGAAATAGGATGCCCCACGATAACAAACACGAGGCCAAAATATGCGTACATGTGTGACGAAAATCTGCTGAGCGTCGTGTCAATCTTTCTGATAAGGACCCGTAATAATGTCTGCCATTGGGGGAGGATCTAACCCCAATCCCTCGGGGTGCGTGGCGACATCTTGACTAGTTGTTGGAACAAGGTTTTGTTCTTTCTGGATGCCTGTTTGGGGAGTCATGGGGGACACTCAACACGATCATCATTTTGATATTAACACTGTCATCGTCATCGTCAGTGTCATGCCGCTGCCGCTGGTTATCATCATCGTTATCATGAGCTTCACCGTCATCATCGTTTAACGTTTGACGAGCGTTCCTTTATATTGTGCCAATAGGTCATTGTAGAAATACATTCTAAAAGATGATGTATGCACACTTTTCCTCTTTTTATGGTAAATAATACACTTAACTCTTCAGGGCCAGAAACCCTTTCTTGTTGAACTAAGGGACATTACCGTTAAAACGAGTTATTTCTCGTTGCAAGAAGATAAAGCTGACTGCAAATTTTAAAACAGAAATTGTGTTACTGACATTTTTACACACACACACACACACACACTCTCTCTCTCTCTCTCTCTCTCTCTCTCTCTCTCTCTCTCACCACACACACACACACACACACACACACACACACACATACACACACACACACACACACACACACACACACACACACACACACACACTAAAAAAAAAGTGATAAGATCGTTTCAGAAATAACACAAATTTCAAGTGGTCTTATATTGGAATCGTGGGTTTGAAACTGGTTGGTGCTAAAAATTACAGCATTTTAGAAGAGCTGGAGTTGAAAGGGTGTAAAGCATTAGAAATGGTTGTAGTTAATACTAAGTGTAACTTATGAGCAATGTAAGTAATCACATTTTTAGGGAACATTTTACGCAATCCTCAGTGACCTTTGTCACAATTAGGAGAGATATCCGCCTGCCCTGTCTGCGTGGTTTTATATGGTATGCAACATTTACATCCTGTCAACTAAGAGACTGGGAAAAGAGATGCCGTCAGTCTCGGAGCTCTCAATGACATACAGATTACAGGCCGCAGTTCCGTCTTTCAGAAGTACCGGAGGTACCGTCGTCCCTCCCGGTTCAAATGTCAGAGAACTACAGTAAGCTGTCCCCTCCCCTCCGTGAACCCCTCTTCATTGATCAGCCGAGCTGGCAACGGCTTAGACAAGCCATGAAAAGTCCATCTGAGGCCCATCTCCCGCTCGCTTGGATTTCTAGTGGTTAGCCCCAGCCCAGGAGAGAGGTCGACAAGAGTGACGGCCAAGCGTGAAAACGATAACCGCCGTGTTTGGCCATCTGGAGGAGAGAACAGCCCAAACGGTCGTCGCCGGGTTATCCCCCTGACTAAGTCGTCTGGGGCCTGGAGGAACGATAGGGGCTTGATTGCCTGGTTTGCGGAGGTTGGAATGTGCAGGGGCGGATCAGCATGACTGAGGTGGGAGCAGTAGTCTTTTTAGGCGGTTATTACCACCGATATCTGGTTCCGCATACCGCAGACACTCAACCCGCAGGCAAATTTAGTATCGCCAATACTTCCAGACATGCGTAGATCCAAAGTGGATGGGTCTGTCATGGTCATACATGCACAAGCTCGACGAAAAGTACGTCCCCATATTTCTACTGCTTGCTGATGTCGTGTGGTTAAAACGCGATTCGGTTCAGCTCACATACCCACTCGTCATTGTGTTCAGCGCTCTACATACTCAGTGTGGTGTGCAGATAAGGCCCCTGCTTCTCGGTCAGCCTAAAGAGATAGCCATGGTCCGGGGGGGGGGGGGGGGGGGGGGGGGGTTGCTCCGTTTCAGAAAAAAATAGAGCTCCGGCTGATTGTAGATATATCCTCTTCACATACATCCCCTTCAATAAACCATTGTGGAAGGGATTCAGTCGTTCTTTTCGTGTTTGACATTCATTGCCAACTCTTTAGAATGTGCTCACTTCGATTGCACTCCGAATCCATCTCCATCGTTGTGACAACCTGTACACGGCATGATCTGAAGACGGTGACGTCTTCGTCTGGATTCATTACAGAACGGCATTCATCATCACCTAATTAACCACGTGCTTTCCCTTTGATCAAAATCGAATGGAACAGGCTTCGATTTCTTTTAGTTTTATTTTTTCTTCAGCAGGAAATGTCACTCACGCTAGCTTGCTTCCACCCTCCCTCTTTCCTTTTCCCTCCCCTCCCCCCCCCCCCCCCCTTCCGTCCCTTTCCCCCACTACTCCCTGTTTAACCATCACTAGCAGCTCTATCTCTCTCTCTCTCTCTCTCTCTCTCTCTCTCTCTCTCTCTCTCTCTGTGTGTGTGTGTGTGTGTGTGTGTGTGTGTGTGTGTGTGTGTGTGTGTGTGTGTCTCCCAAATGCCACCGTTGTTGGAATATATTGATCAAAGCGTCCGTTGGAGGCCTTGGAGACGACGACTATGACTTTACCGATATCAGGAAGTTGTAAAACCCACGCTCACCGTGGAGTACATACAACACATCTGCATCAAAGCCTAGCCTCCTCTCTCACCTTAACACAACATCACACGAACAGTTTGTTACTGTGAGCGCGTGTGGGTTCCTAGTTCTGTGTGTTTTCCAGACGTATTTTATTCATTTATTTATTTATTTTATCGGGTTTCATTTAATTCTCCGCATCCCTGAAGAGGATGAAATGAATTGAAGACCGAATTTGACAACTCTTGATGTATAAAGAGGAAATGATGGCAAGGGGCAAAGAGGGGTGGGAAGGGGAGGGGGGAGGGGGGTCTTTGCTGTCAAGGAGTAGAATGTTTGCAAGAGACCTCTGGAAATCAGATGAATTGCCTCCCGCTTTCCATTGTCTCTGTTTTCTCCTCGTCCTCCTCCTCTCTCTCTCTCTCTCTCTCTCTCTCTCTCTCTCTCTCTGAGAACAAATCCCTGTATGAGTTTCTTTATATCTGATTTCCGTTTTTCTGTCAGTCTCTCTTTCTTTCTTTTTTCCTTTTTTTTTTTTTTTTTTTCTTTCCTTCTTCTTTTTCTCTTTCTTCTATTTTCCTTCCCGTTCCTTGTTTCTGCTGATTCCTGTCTGTATTTCTTTGCTTTCTTTCTTTCCCTTTTTTCTTTCTTTCTTTCTATCATTTTGTTTCTTTCCTTTCTTACCTAGTCTTATGCTTTTTTCTTCTTTTTCTCATAACGCTGTCAAACTTTTTTGTTTGTTTGTTTGTTGTTTTTTGCACCTCGACCAGCATTTCCCATGCCAGTCATGTTGCTTTTCTTGCTTGTAGCCCAGCCGACCGTGAAGGTCACATCAGATCTGCCACCCCGGCTCTTGGAGCGCTGTGTGCTCGGACAAACGAGGAATGGACGTGAGTGGTGTGGAGGTCAGTGTAAGGTGGTCCACACTGACTGGCCACAATCAAGGCCATGATGATGAGCCTTAGAGGAAGGACAAAAAGCATATGAGTGAAAGGAAGGGAGGGTGGGATGGGAGTAGGGAATGGGAGAGGGAACACAGAAGGTGGAACACAGAATACGAGTTGATTGTTCGTGGTCTGTTTTTGTGCACCGTAAAATTACTTTGCATCATTGCGAAGGACACTGGGATCAAATAAATGAATCTCTCTCTCTCTCTCTCTCTCTCTCTCTCTCTCTCTCTCTCTCTCTCTCTCTCTCTCTTGTGTGTGTGTGTGTCTGTGTGTGTGTGTGTGTGTGTTACACCCCCCCCCCCCCGCCATCAATCACTCACAGGATCAAATACCCCCCTCCCCCACGCCCTCTCTTCATACGATCCTCGCAACCACCCCTCACATTATTGATTCAACTTGACAATCAACACACTCTGACAAGAAACTATGTACAAGAACTCCAGAAAACAGCCAGCAGCACTCCGTTTATTCGTACCGTCTCCCACAAGCCCCGGAGTCTGTGTACATGGCCGGGAAGGGCCGGTCCGACCCGATCCCCAACGCATCATCTGTCTCCCAAGACACCGTTCTGAAATAGCCCGGGGCGTCCGCTTCGATCTGCCCGTGCCCAACACGGCGGGACAAAGGCTTGCTCTCCACTCTCAGTCAGCGAGTGCATGTTTTTAAACCCCCCCTGTGAACTCCTGTCTTTAAAAAAAATGAGAAATAAAATAAAATGATTTTTTAAAAATACTATGGCCCGTACCAAGCCTGCTAAAAATAAAAAAGAGAGAAAAAAAAAAAACTTACCCTGAAGCAAGTAAAATGTCTAAAGGCCCCGCCACACAGTGCGTTTCAGCACGTGCGTTTCATGAGTATGGGTTGAACTCGATAGTACACTGATCGTTTGTGTTTATAAAACTGTACAATGGAAAAGTCGACCGGTGTCCGTTTCGGCCTGTCCATTCCAACTGAAGAAAGTTATATTTGGAAGGGACGAACCTTCCCGCCCCCCACCCTCCGCTCCTCGTTCCCCACACCCCCTCCTCTGCTTCGATTTCAACGCTGACCTCTGGTTTGCAAAACGACCAGAAAGACATGTGACAGTCCTACTGGCTATATACACAACATCGTAGTTCTCGGACTTTCCAGGTGACAACGTTCATTTTGAATGGCATGCCTTTTGCTCTGCTTCTGGAACTTCCGATTTCATGAGTTGTAAATGATAGGGGTGTTTAGAGGTTCACAACATCCTTGAATTAGGAACCGTGTGGTGTTAGTGTTGTAGAGAGGGTGATCCACGGGCTTTGATGGAGCTGTGGGATTCATTTCCATTATGAGACCGTTGTAACGAACATGTGAAGTATTGAAAACTTTTGATCTGTATATGATTCAAAGAGAAACATGGGAACCAGCCCTAGTTCTTCATCTCAGTTAGCGTTGAACCACAACAGGGACCGCTGTGAACGGGACAGCCAGATGTAGCAAGCAAGCTTCACCAACGCCTAGGTGAACTTGTGCGCAAGGCCTCACGCTAGGGAACTGTGCTTACGGTCACGAAGTTCACGGTGAGGAATGTATCGATCGTCTTGATGAGACGAGTTGGGACAGTTTGTAGATCGGGCCTGGACGGTATCTTGCCAATTGCGTCCGTGAAAAGTAATATGACACGAAGACTTAAATCTACCTTGAATATGTCATGATTGTATCAGCAGACAATAAAGAGTTATCCCCACTTCTGTATAAAGCTGCATTCCGACTGGTCAGAACTGTGAGTCCATTCCGACTGGCTGATAATGTTGAGTTTGGAACGACTTAGGCTTCTTTAGCGGACAACACATTATTCTACAGATTGTCCGTTACAATGCGTCTGTCCATTTAAAATTTCTTCAGGCGCTTGGTATTTCATGGAAAGAAAGGTCTTTGTTTGTCACCTTCCGAACAGTGCAGCCAAGTATGGCACGGCAAGAACACACACACACACACACACACACACACACACACACACACACACACACACACACACACACACACACTTCCCCAGACATGCTGAAATTAAGCGCAAGCTGTATTCAATTTCACTTGCAAAAAAAGTCCAGATTGTCAGAACTGGGAATAAATTTTCGCAACACACGCCATCTAACAACTGTGGTGAAACTTCTGGGCGCGCAGTGGAACAAGCGCGTCCCCCCTACCCCCCCCCCCCCCCCCCTCCCCTGCCCACTAGGGTTCCTGATCAGGAGTTTAGTTTTTCTTCGCCTCGCTGTGAACCGTACAGTTTAAAGGACTGGCATAGTAGGGCATCGGTAAAGCTTTCTAAAGACGGCCTGGACATGTAGTGAAATGTTAGGAATGATTGAATAAAGGAAATAAACATGTTGAAATGCTGTGTACTTGCATTTCACATCTTCTAATGTTTTTGTCCACTCCACCAGTGTCGTCCAGGCGTCACAGTCAGTCAGCTATTAGCTCACCGTACGCAGCGGCAGCCAGCACTTTTCTCTAGGCCGTTCTTGTTGGAAATTTATCAATAAAGCTTGCTTAGTTAAGCAGCGAACTTGACAATCCTAGTTCATGTTAACAGCGAGTTACCTATAGCCCGACGAAGGCACACTGGTGGAGGAAAACAACAGGATCGTTTAAGATGCGTTTGGAAATGTTTAAGTCCTTGCGAAGGAAAGGAATCAATCACAAGAAAACAAGTTTGCTGGAACGAAAATCAAAGTGCGTGGCTGGTTGACCAAAGTTCGCGCTCTCGATTCGTGATGCAGGGTTTCGTTCGGCACGGTAGTAATATTCAAGTTCACAGCATTTTAGAAATGAATAAGCCAGCTTTTGGACAGAGAGATTGCTAAGATCGATTTCACATCTTGTTCGGAACAGTTCCAGGTTCAATAGGTCTGAAGATCTATCTCAGTCAAACGCCACCGACGAGCAGTATTTTGCGGGATATGATGGATGTGTTCTCTCCCTTGAAATAGAAAACTCGTCCAGTGACGACATCGCGATGTGGACCATGGCAAACCAGCGATCCGTGCGATCGTCGAGTTCAGTGAAGAAACACTGTAAGGATCTTTGTCAGTCAGTGATCTTCTTGAACTAACAACGGTATTTACACACGGACTTGATGAAGTGAGCTTCAGTCATCTGCGACTTGTCTGGTTCAAACTGTCTGTGTAGAAGCGTCTTCACACCGGAACGGTGCGTAATGTCAGGTCAATCAATACATGGACGGCTTTAAACATGGCGGCACTATCGCTGACGTTCTGCCTCCAAGTCTGGACTTCCCTGTGTCGGCTCTGTCCTGGCCATTTCACGAAATTACGTGACGTGTTTGTGTGTTTGTTTGCCGGACGCAATTTGTTAATGAATTTATTTCAGAACCGTTTAATGTGAATTGGGGCTTCTCCGGCGTTGGATCAAAGGCTGACCTTTTTGTGAAGCTGCCATAACCTCTCCGCTGATTGAATGATTTCTTGATTGATTCGTGATTGATTGATTGATGGTTGATTGATTGACTGACTGAGTGACTGCAAAAATAAATTGTATTGAATATGAGAACTGATTGATTACGAAAAGAATATTATATTACTCGTGAGAATATGATATCCCCCAGCACATAAAAAGAAATAACAGAAATACGGGATTAGGAGAAGCGGTGTTTCTCTCTCTCTCTCTCTCTCTCTCTCTCTCTCTCTCTCTCTCTCTCTCTCTCCTCGTCCCCTACTCTTCTTCGTCCCTCCCACCCTCTCTCCCCCTTTTCTCTCTCTGTCATAGTCACTTATGAAGGGGTGAATTACAATTCACTAAAAGAACAGTAGTGACGCTTTATCAACGAATCAGTGAAGCGAGACACAACCTATATGCTTATGACACGTTCTTGTGTATTATTGCGACGCAATCTGATCAAATTTCTGACTACATTTACATGAAAAGTTGCGAATGTTCGGAGGTTTGGGGTGCAAAAAGACGCCATTCTAACTGCACAAGGATTTTCATAGCAAACTAGTAGTTTTAATAGCATCCACTTCCTCTTCAATCGCTTTCCTGCACATTCGACATCGTAAGTCTTTTTTTTTCTCTCTCTCTTTTTTTCCCCTTGTTTTCCTCTTTTCTTTTTTCTTTTAATTCCCCTGATATATATCATACACATTTGACATATACATTTTCCACATTACAGCAAGAGCATACGGATAATATATCAATGCATAAAAAAGTATGTTGCTTCAAATGTACATTCAAAAACATGTCAATTCAAATACCATGAGAATTTCAAAAAAAGAAAAAGAAAAAAAAACTTGAGAAAATGGATACTGGGATTACGGCGATGCGTATTAGATTGAGATTTTGTTGTTGTTATCGATTTTTTTTAAAATATTTGTGTAAAAAATCATCGGCATGTAATTGTACCATTCAGCATCAAACCTGTTTTGATCATTGTTGACTTTAGCATTATAGAGTTCGATTTTGAATCTGCTGCTCAGCTGGCTCTGAAAAACTGAAGCATTTGGCCTACGTCTTTCGATCTTACACTTGTAAATATAAGATTTAGCAACCATAATAATAAAGTCGAAAATTGTCTCTGTTTGCATATGTTTGTCGACTCCAAAGATAACAATATCGCGTGTTATTTTAATGGTAAACGAGTTTCGGCATTTTTCGTTAAATAAATTTTCAACCTCTTTCCAAAAAGTTTGAACGTAATTGCACATCCATAAAAAGTGTTGGACTGAATCTCTCTCTTCATTGCAGAATGTGCAGTTCGTCGTGTTTGTCAGGCCCATGGCATTTAAAACAATATTTGTGCCAATAATTCTGTGAATAATTCTAATTTGAAGGCATTTCAATTTTACATCTTTAATTTTGTGGACGTGGGTAAATACCTTATTCCAAGAAACTTCAGAATTAAGTTTTTGTAGCCATTGAGAGCAACAGGTTGGCTTACGCTCATCTTGGACATCGTAAGTCTTGCTCAACATAACATTTACATATTTCTGTTACTACTACAATATTAGAAATACTACATCCGAACTCTGCAAGAATTTGCATAATGAATCTAATCAAAATCATTGTAGGATTGTGTTCTGTTCAACTAATTCGTTTAAACGTTAGATAAACTGAGTTATGTTACTTTTGTGGACCCACTGTCAAATTTTTGCCCCGAACAGTCAGTCACTCTCTGTTTAAAGCAGTGAACAAACTGAATGAAGGAATTCTCTCTCTCTCTCTTCTCTCTCTCTCTCTCTCTCTCTCTCTCTCCTCTTTGTGTGTGTGTGTGTGTGTGTGTGTGTGTGTGTGTGTGTGTGTGTGTGACCCTCCACCCCAGCAGTGCTTTTCAGAACTAGATTGCCCCCCCCCCCCCCGCCTGTCCTCCCCCACCCTGTCCCATTCCCCTCGCCCCTTCGTCGATTTCAGTTGAGAATCAACAAACCTTGACACCGAAACAAAGTGCAAGAGGTCGCGCCAACCTGTACGTCCTCAACGTCCAACGTGACCCCCTCTCCACGGCTAGCTGTCCGGGGCTGTGTCCTTGTGTCATCTTCATTCTGTCATTGGCTGAACCTGCTTCCCAAACTCTTCCCTGTTTTGTTTTGGGTTTTTTTTTCTTCTGCTTCAACGCTGCTTGAGACTGTGCTTCCTATCAAACTCTCCCCTTCTTTCATCTCTGCTTTATCGCTGCTTGAGACTGTGCTTCCTATCAAACTCTCCCCTTCTTTCATCTCTGCTTTATCGCTGACTGCAATAGAATGAACTGTCGTAAACATGTTGATGCCAGTTGTAGGCTCTGTCAGAGATTGTCTTTCAATCTGGTTATGAAACTGTCTTAATTGAATATTCATTGATTGACTGTAGTCGTAAACGCGGGAATTCTGTACGTTAAGAACCCGGGGGAAAAGGAAAAAAGAGAAGGAAAGATTTAAAGGAAGTAATAAAAAGAAACTCTCTCTCTCTCTCTCTCTCTCTCTCTCTCTCTCTCTCTCTCTCTCTCTCCTCTCTCTCTCTCTCTCTCTCTCTTCGAACCTCAAGTTCAACAGCGGTTATCTCTGGAACCAGAACAGCTTTTGTGCCCGTGATTTCTCAAAATACTCAGGAACCCATGACCACAAGCCCTGTATAGGAGTCCCTCAAAATTGGGGGAGAAAAAAACTGCAACTCTGCCTTCTTGATTATTTTCTTGTTTAATTTCTGTTCTGCCAGCTACCCGAAATTACACAAAATGTTGAGCAATCGTTTGAATTTCAGCTCATTTGTTCTTCAACGATTTATTGTGATTGTACTTTAAAGGGGAAAAAAAGGACAGAAGAAAGGAACGAAAAAAGAAAGTACCAGACGCCTTTGTTGATGTTGGTATTCTCCGTAATCAGTCAGATCAGTAACAGAGAAAATAAAATGTCCCTGTTGCTCAGAACCGGTCTGCTGTGCATGTAAATGAAGATGCAGATTGTTTATTTATCCACTACCCGGAGGAACAGCACCCAGTTGCCATTGCGCGATCTCGCTGTTGGCAGCAGTGGTGTAGGAATCGCTCACGTCATGTCACGCATATTTTTTTTTGTAATTTTTAGATCAGTGATAGTCATTGATATTGCGGAGATAGTACGTTCGTTTCTGCATGCGAGTTATTCGTTGCTTCTACACAGGGCTATTATTATCCCAGCATACCTAGCGCCAGTAGTCTCCATGGTAAAGAAATGTTGTCTAACTGAGCTCCAGTCTGAATATTGCGCCTACGATAGTTACCAATCCATTGATGTATATTGCATTCATTTCATCCATCCACTACCTTTTCCGCATCTCCACAGGAACATGTAAAATATGAAATACATGGGAAAACCTTGTGTACTTAGGCCTCTTTCGTATTATGTGATTAGTGCACTTATCCGGTATGCTCTTCAAAGTTTGCACACAACACAGAAAGTGAAACACTCACTCTCGGTTTATTAGCATGCATTTTTTGTCTCTAGTGTTTATTTTTCCTTTAGCACTATGTTTTCTTAAATTTTCTCTATTTTTTGTACATGTTTACATTTATGCATAAACGTATTTGTGTATATGTATGTATATGTGCATATATATATATATATATATATATATATATATTGTAGTGTGTGTGTGTGTGTGTGTGTGTGTGTGTGTGTGTGTGTGTGTGTGTGTGTGTGTGTATTTGCGTCGTCTGTTTAGAATAGCAACTTTAATAGTCTCCTGCCGTTGCCTTTGACACATATGTAAGAAATAACATTTGAACACACTGTAAGCACTGACTTGTTGCTGTTCTAATTTCCACATCCACTGTAAAGCTGTATGTGACTGGAAGCTGGAAATAAATTCATTCAAACTCAAAACTCAAAAGAGAATTAGTGTTAACAGGCAGCACAGCATGCTTCCGATCAAAACTATTATCCACAGTAACAGACACACGTGC
>CM065737.1:5032516-5037516 GCA_033310375.1 Conus canariensis
ATTTGAGGACAGCAGGACAGAGCCACAGCGACGGAGATAGGGTCAGCCAAGGCCAGAGAAGGGTGGCTGTGGTATTGTGGACAACAGGACAGAGCCACAGCGGCGGAGATAGGGTCCGCCAAGGCCAGAGAAGGGTGGCTGTGGTATTGTGGACAGCAGGACAGAGCCACAGCGGCGGAGATAGGGTCCGCCAAGGCCAGAGAAGGGTGGCTGTGGTATTGTGGACAGCAGGACAGAGCCACAGCGGCGGAGATAGGGTCCGCCAAGGCCAGAGAAGGGTGGCTGTGGTATTGTGGACAGCAGGACAGAGCCACAGCGGCGGAGATAGGGTCCGCCAAGGCCAGAGAAGGGTGGCTGTGGTATTGTGGACAGCAGGAGAGAGCCACAGCGGCGGAGATATGGTCCGCCAAGGCCAGAGAAGGGTGGCTGTGGTATTGTGGACAGCAGGACAGAGCCACAGCGGCGGAGATAGGGTCAGCCAAGGCCAGAGAAGGGTGGCTGTGGTATTGTGGACAGCAGGACAGAGCCACAGCGGCGGAGATAGGGTCCGCCAAGGCCAGAGAAGGGTGGCTGTGGTATTGTGGACAGCAGGACAGTGGCAAAGCGGCAGAGATAGGGTCAGCCAAGGCCAGAGAAGGGTGGCTGTGGTATTGTGGACAGCAGGACAGTGGCAAAGCGGCGGAGATAGGGTCAGCCAAGGCCAGAGAAGGGTGGCTGTGGTATTGTGGACAGCAGGACAGTGGCAAAGCGGCGGAGATAGGGTCCGCCAAGGCCAGAGAAGGGTGGCCGTGGTATTGTAGACAGCAGGACAGTGCCACAGCGGCGGAGATAGGGTCAGCGAAGGCCAGAGAAGGGTGGCTGTTAGGAGAAGGGTTACGGACGGAACTGTCACTGCCATCAACGGGAGCAGCAACAAAGATGACAAAGTAGTCTGCAGTCAGGGGCACAACAGTCAGATCTAAAACTGCCCAGTAACGTTTGGAGGCAAGGATGGGGGAGGGTGGGAATGGGGGAGGTGGGGCCAAGAAGAAAAGGGAGGGGGGGGGGTGAATGAGGTACGGGGGAGGTGGTAGAGAGTTCTCTATACCAGATCATGCTAATAGACAGCATTGGTTGGGATATCGTTACCGCTCGCGAATTGCATACGCAGAATAAGAATCAGTCCCACAGAGACACAGGTGGAGTAACTAAGAATAGAGAGACAGACGTTGGATGACATTGCTACACATGGGGAGAGAGTGACAGAGTAACAGGTAGTTGCAGCTGGAGGGACACTCGGGATTACTTCCACAGCGAAGGTGACACAGTCCCAGCTAGGAGAAAACACGGGAACGGGGTCACAGCGAAAGGTGTCGCTAGAGGAACACACAAGAGAAAGCTCACATCGACGTTCGTGGACACAGCTATAAAGGAGGACCAGAATGGGGTAACGGCAATGAAACAAATGTATATTCAAGCAATGCATTGAAGCAAAGACAGCGACAGTTCTGTTACAATGAAGGAAATGCAAATGGAAACGAGTCAACGCGAAAGGAACACTATTCAGCTGGGAGGACGTGGAAAATGATTTAAAGCGAAGGTGACCTTGTTACGACAAGTTTGTAGAGACACAATAAAAGCGAAGGTAACCATATTACACTAAGAACACGTATGAATAAACGTTTAAGCGTTAGCTGATATTGTTCAAACCTGAAGAATAAGTAGGGTGCAGCTTTAAAGTGATCGTAACATTTTCACAACTAAGGAAATACATAAGAGCAAGTTTAAAGCGAAGGTGACATTGTTACAACGTGAGGAATATTGAGGATTAATTAGAGGTAAAGCGAAGATGACATTGTTACAACGTGAGGAATATTGAGGATTAATTAGAGGTAAAGCGAAGATGACATTGTTACAACGTGAGGAATATTGAGGATTAATTAGAGGTAAAGCGAAGGTGACATTGTTACAACGTGAGGAATATTGAGGATTAATTAGAGGTAAAGCGAAGGTGACATTGTTACAACGTGAGGAATATTGAGGATTAATTAGAGGTAAAGCGAAGATGACATTGCATCAGCCAGTGGAACACGCAGATTAGAGAGTCAAAGCGAAGGTGACATTGCTACAAGCAGTGGGATAGGTAGGATTAGTGTTAAAGCAAAGATGACTTTGCTACAATTAGTACAATACATAGGATTAGAGTTAATGCAAAGACGACATTGCTACAATCAGTGGGATACGTAGGTTTAGGGTTAAAGCAAAGGTGACTATGCTACAGTCAACAGAATACGTGGGATTAGAATTAAAAGCAAATTTGACATTGCAACTACCAGAGGAATACGTAGATGTAGTGTTAAAGTGAAGACAACATTGTTACGTTTAGGGGAATGCGTGGGGTCAGAGTGTAAGTGACATTCATATCGTTGCAGCCAGCAGGGAACACGGGCCAAAGGAGAGTTACAGTAATGGTGCGAACAGTCCCGAGCGAGACAAAACCTAAAACAGCAAGACAGAGTCGCAGACTGCGTGCATGCTTCATTTACAGCTAAAGGCTGTTCTTCGTGGCACCAGATGCCAGTTCGTGTTAATGGATCGTAGACTACGACTTCCATTTTTTGTCTTAACTGAACTCGTTGATCTACGATCTTGTTCGTGCAAATGGTGTTCCGAAATGTCTGTAGATCGAGAGAGATCTTTAGACCCACACAGCTTGAGACTGTTTTGAATCGGCTGTGCTATCGAGTTTAAAGCATCTCTCTATATAGCATTTTGCTTCCTCATTTCCAAAGCGCTCTGGATTTGAAAATTACGTGTCGTGCCGAGTGGAATATTTATTGTAGGCATATGTTTTAATGCTTGATAAAGGTTTTATAAATAAACCGAAAATGTGCAATATGGTTATTGAGTGTTGGCGGTGTTTCCTATTCAGTCAACGAATAGATTATTTACTTACGAATCGAGAACACAAATTTAGCTCTGTGAGCCACGTCGTGATTTCCTTGACAGGAGAACTCTTTTATGGTTACTAGCCTTAGCAGGAACTTGAACAATCCCCACAACATGTTAAGCGACTTTTTTCCTCCTCGAACCCGGAATCGTTGAATTACGCATAATTTAAAGATATCGGATCGCGATCTAAAACCTCGTGCAATGAGGAAGAGAGATTTGAATTGTTGAGGTCGCTCAACTCGCGCCGCTGGACGATCTTGGTTCGTGAATAGTTCGTCCGAAGTGGAACGGCCTGAACGGAATGCAGACAACAATGTAATATTTTGTGGCACGTAAGAGCCATCGTTGAGGAATGGAGGCGGGGGAGGGGGGGGGGGGGGGGGGGCATGGTCAGACGAGTGTGTACTACCAAAGCAAGCTTACATGCAGTAATGCTTAAAGGACAGTTGTTGTTGCTAGATTCGGTTCAGTTGTTTTCGAGCCAACCGACCGCAGAGATCCATATGAAGCCTAAGCCTTCCAACCGCTTCCAGACTGAATCCATACACGCTCGTTTGTTTGTTTTTAAATGACATTAATAGATGAGCTATTTCTTTCAAATATACTTCGAGCGCCTGAAAATTGGAATCATTTTCTACAATCTTAGATTAAATGAAACATTCGTCTTGTTCAGAAATTGAAAAAAAATATCCTCCAGTGGAACTGGTCTTCATGGTTCTGGTGCAAAGCGTTGTTGACGAATTTCGAGGAAGTCCCAACACTATGAGCATTGCTGGATAGCATGAAACCTATCTGTGCAACGTTATGAGACCTATCGCATTGTTGGATAGCATGAAACCTATCTGTGCAACGTTATGAGACCTATCGCATTGTTGGATAGCATGAAACCTATCTGTGCAACGTTATGAGACCTATCGCATTGTTGGATAACATGAAACCTATCTGTGCAACGTTATGAGACCTATCGCATTGTTGGATAGCATGAAACCTATCTGTGCAACGTTATGAGACCTATCGCATTGTTGGATAGCATGAAACCTATCTGTGCAACGTTATGAGACCTATCGCATTGTTGGATAACATGAAACCTATCTGTGTGCAACGTTATGAGACCTATCGCATTGTTGGATAGCGTGAAACCTATCTGTGCAACGTTATGAGACCTATCGCATTGTTGGATAGCGTGAAACCTATCTGTGTGCAACGTTATGAGACCTATCGCATTGTTGGATAGCGTGAAACCTATCTGTGTGCAACGTTATGAGACCTATCGCATTGCTGGATAGCATGAAACCTCACTGTGTACAACGTTGTGATACCTATCGGCGCAATGTCATCCACGGCGTGATTCGGGGGTTCAGTCGTGTCGACTTAAACAGGATCCGTCCGTATACTGAACCAGACCAGACACCATTGAAGCCCACCACGGCAGTGCGTGGCCTCCTCTTGTGGATGGCCTAGAGGGTGATCTGGCAATAATGCTTCCGGCACTTCGGGCTGATAGAACGATAGGTTGGTGACGTTAACATGTTATTGGCCGGGGGCCCTTGAGGACAAGCTAATCCCGGACTGGTATCTCTATGAAGCCAGGGTGATGGAACGAGCGAGGTGGACCTGGTCCACCGGAAGTGGGATCGAGCAGAACGGGAGTAACGCCGTGGAAAGGGTGCGGAAGAGGAAATAGGAAGGAAAAAAAAAGAGGGCAACGAGAAAATAAGACAGAGTGTATACACAGCCCCGGCATAAATCTGTTATAGAATCTGGGCGGCCAGGCCGACCCACTGACAGTGGGCCCGTAACAGCAGCAAACCAATAAGACAAGAACAGCGGCAGACAGCGGAAGAAACAACACCATCCGGTACGTATGACGCCAGATGGAGAGAAAGGGCCATTCGCGCGCCAATCACGGAAAACGGGGCAAATTTAATGTCCGACAATTTGATCTCGGCCAGAATTGAGTCCAGCCCCGGGGGCGACTGCGGCGTCTTTTCGCGCGATGGATGATGGGAGTCGGGGGTGAAAATGAAGTCATTTTTCTTCCCCCGCGTCCCGACTTGTCGGGCGGTCAC
>CM065737.1:5042516-5050016 GCA_033310375.1 Conus canariensis
GGTCGTGGAGGGCGTGGCTCCCTAAGTTGTGACGTAAAGCCCTGATGGCCGTGGAGGGCTTGGCTCCCTAAGTTGTGA
Source organism: Conus canariensis (assembly GCA_033310375.1). Classification (NCBI taxonomy): domain Eukaryota; kingdom Metazoa; phylum Mollusca; class Gastropoda; order Neogastropoda; family Conidae; genus Conus; species Conus canariensis. The sequence continues at coordinate 5,042,595 of CM065737.1, forward strand.
CGTAAAGCCCTGATGATCTTGGAGGGTTTGGCTCCTTAAGTGGTGACGTAAAGCCCTGATGGTCGTGGAGGGCTTAGCTTCCTAGGTTGTGACGTAAAGCCCTGATGATCTTGGAGGGCTTGGCTCCCTCGGTTGTGACGTAAAGCCCTGATGATCTTGGAGGGCTTGGCTCCCTAAGTTGTGACGTAAAGCCCTGATGATCTTGGAGGGCTTGGCTCCCTAGGTTGAGACGTAAAGCCCTGATGATCTTGGAGGGCGTGGCTCCCTAAGTTGTGACGTGAAGCCCTGATGATCTTGGAGGGCTTGGCTCCCTAGGTTGTGACGTAAAGCCCTGATGATCATGGAGGGCTTGGCTCCATAAGTTGTGACGTAAAGCCCTGATGATCTTGGAGGGATTGGCTCCCTAGGTTGTGACGTAAAGCCCTGATTGTCGTGAAGGGCTTGGCTCCCTAAGTTGTGACGTAAAGCCCTGATGGTCGTGGAGGGCTTGGCTCCCTAAGTTGTGACGTAAAGCCCTGATGGTTGTGGAGGGATTGGCTCCCTAAGTTGTGACATAAAGCCCTGATGGTCGTGGAGGACTTGGCTCCCTAGGTTGTGACATAAAGCCCTGATGGTCGTGGAGGGCTTGGCTCCCTAAGTTGTGACGTAAAGCCCTGATGGTCGTGGAGGGCTTGGCTCCCTAAGTTGTGACGTAAAGCCCTGGTGGTCGTGGAGGGCTTGGCTGCCTAAGTTGTGACGTAAAGCCCTGATGGCCGTGGAGGGATTGGCTCCCTAAGTTGTGACGTAAAGCCCTGATTGTCGTGAAAGGCTTGGCTCCCTAGGTTGTGACGTAAAGCCCTGATGGTCGTGGAGGGCGTGGCTCCCTATGTTGTGACGTAAAACCCTGAAGGTCGTGGAGGGCTTGGCTCCCTAAGTTGTGACGTAAAGCCCTGATGGTCGTGAAGGGTATGGCTCCCTAGGTTGTGACGTAAAGCCCTGATGATCTTGCAGGGGTTTGGCTTGCTTCTTAATGCAGATCGCCCAATCTGTCTGAGGGCTTCGTTAACTGTTGTTGTCTTCAGCCTGGATTGTCTTTGTTGACAGGCTTCGCTCCGTCTTCTTCACCTGACAGGGTCTTCTGTGCCTCTTCGTGGCCAGTGTCCATATGTTAGAAGCGCCGTCAATGTTGTGCTTAAATCAAGGAAAGAAGAAGAGATCTTATGTGTCTGGTTGAAAACTGGTTATTCACACACACTCGCGCGCGCGCGCGCACGCACGCACATACACACACACACACACACACACACACACACACACACACACACACACACACACACACACACTTCCACACACACACACACACACACACACACACACACACACACACACACAACACACACACACACACACAAGAGCAAGGAAATAGGTTGACGGTAAAGAACAAAGAACTAAACGTTGGTGTATGGGGAATCTTCCGTTGTAGGTTACTCGGAAAGAAAGGAGTACAAGGTGGGGGAAGAGAGAGAGAGAGAGAGAGAGAGAGAGAGAGAGAGAGAGAGAGAGAGAGAGAGACTCAAGACTCAAGACTCAGAAACTTTATTACTAAAGGATAGAGATTTTAGGCAATGCCTATTCTTCCAATCTGTCATTGCTATTCTACAACATTCAACTAGAGAGACAGAGACACAGAGAGAGAGAGAGAGAGAGAGAGAGAGAGAGAGAGAGAGAGAGAGAAGAAGAAGAAGAGAAGAAGGCAAAAGCAAACCAAGCAAGCGAACAACAATAGAGAGGGCCTTTCAATTTCCTTGGAGTAAAGAGAAAGGTCCTCTCCTCTGTATCCCCGTCCCTCCTCGCTTCTCCTCCTCACGCACTATCCACTCTCCTGTCTCCTCTCTCCTCCCCCCCCCCCTCACGCCTCTCTCTCTCTCTCTCTCCTCTCTCTCTCTCTCCTCCTCTCCTCTCTCCCCCCTCTCTCTCTCTCTCTCCCTCTCTCTCTCCTCTCTCTCTCTCTCTCTCTCACATCCATTCCGTTCCTGTGCTTCCTGTCCGCAGCCGAGTGCCTAATGTAGGCTTTCTGGCATGAGTATTGGTTCCGTGTACATGGGAGGAAAATTGCCTGCACATAATAGTGGAGAGAGGGGAAAAAAAAGACCGGTGTACCTCTAGAATTGTTCCCCTCCCCTCCCTTTGTTTTGTCTGTGGACATACTGGGCGAAGTATAAATGCAAAACGTGTAAATCTTTTTGTTTTTTTTTCCCTTCGTACTAAACACCCGAGTTTTTTTCCCCATTCTTTTTTGCCGATTCGCGTAGTGCACAGAAATTAAAAAGCAAAAGACAACGTTTGAATAGCCTAGGCTGTTAATCGGTTGCTTTCCGTTAAAAATTCGCTGAACCTTAAAATAACCAACCAAGAAAAAGAAAACAAAAAACAAGAACCATGTCTATAAGGACTAGCCGTTCCGAATTAAATCCTTTTTCTAGTAATGTATTGCCGTTAGTCATTTCTATGCATCATGAATACAAACTGCGTGGTCCTCAGAATAACTGTAATTCTCCATGTCCACGAGACCGGATGACTATTGTTGGGAAGCGAAAGAGAAAATGTCCTGCGGGAATGGCCGTGCGGAGTACGGGCAGAGTCAGAGTAAAGCTTGCCAAGGTCTTCTCTTTAAAGTTCTCCCAGCCCTTTCCCAGCTAACCTCCACCATTACAGTCCTCTCTCTCGCTTCTCTCTCTCTCTCTCTCTCTCTCTCTCTCTCTCTCTCTCTCTCTCTCTCTCTCTCTCTCTCTTCTCTCTCCCTCCTCTCTCTCTCTCTCTCTCTCTCTCTCTCTCTCTCTCTCTCTCTCTCACAGTTGTCATTGTTCACACCCCTTCAAATGGGGCTTTGGCCTTTTTGAATAAAATTCTGTTCTTTCTCTCTCTCTCTCTCTCTCTCTCTCTCTCTCTCTCTCTCTCTCTCTCTCTCTCTCTCTCTCTCTCTCTCTTACAATTATTCTGATCCAATACTATGATCTGTTAGAAGACAGTTCCCAGCTGCTATTCTGGTCCAACATTGCAATCTGTTAGAACTCAATTCCCAGCTACTGTTCTGCCTAATACTGTAATCTGTTGGAACTCAATTCCTAGCTACTGTTCTGCCTAATACTGTAATCTGTTAGAACTCAATTCCCAGCTACTGTTCTGCCTAATACTGTAATCTGTTAGAACTCAATTCCCAGCTACTGTTCTGCCTAATACTGTAATCTGTTAGAACTCAGTTCCCAGCTACTGTTCTGCCTAATACTGTAATCTGTTAGAACTCAATTCCCAGCTGCTGTTCTGGTCCAACATTGTAATCTGTTAGAAGACAGTACCCAGCTACTATGCTGGTCCCATGCTGTAATCAGAAGATGAATTCCAGCCACAATTCTGGTCCAGTATTGTTATCTGTTAAAAGGCCATTTTCAACCTATATTATGGTCCCGTGTTGTAATCTGTTAAAATACTATTTTCAGCCTCTACTGCTCTAATCCAATATCATTATCTGTTAGCGTATAATTTCCAACCATTGTGCAGGTCTTGCATTGTTGATTTGTCTGAAGGCAAATTCCAAACTGCTATTCTAGTCCAGTATTGTGATCTGTTAATATTCTGGTTCAACGCTGTAATTGGTAAGAAGACAAATCTCAGTAACTATTCTGGTCCAGTATTATATTCATAAAGAAGACAATTGCCAGCAACTCAGTGAGTGTGTTAAACAGGGAACTGACAAATGATTCATGATATATTCAACTCTGCGATAGGAGTTCAAAGAGCAATAATAGTAATTCCATTTTGTTTAGAAATTGCCAGATTTTTCAGGACTGTTTAACCTTAAGAATAGAAATAATATGTTTATGTATATTTTTTTCAATCAGAGCCATTCACAAAACTGTCAGTGTGTGCTTATTTTTCCAGTTTTTTAAAGTTATATTTTGTGTCATCGTAAATCTGCTTTTCTTGTCAAATACGTTCGTTTGCATTGACTCTAAATCCGACTCTGTGGATCTTTGTCCGGGGCGGAAAGTGCCCGGTGGGAGAGGGTTGCAATCCAGACTGCACCGGTGCCGCAAAATTGATGTGAATTGCTGGTGTCATGACAGTTTATGGTCCCTGCATGCTCTCGCCCCGCTCCAACCTCCCTACCCCCCCCCCCCCCCTACCCTCCGCGCTTCTCTCCCTGATCCCTGACCCCCTCCCCCCTCTCTCTCTCTGTCTGTCTGTCTCTCTGTCTCTGTCTCTCTCTGTTTCTCGCTCTCTGTCTCTCTCTCTCTTTCTCTTTCTCTCTCTTCTCTCTCTCTCTCTCTCTCTCAAACACAGACAGACAGACACAGAGAGAGACAGACAGACAGAGAGAGAGAGAGAGAGAGAAGTGTGGTGTGTGTGATGTGTGTGTGTGTTGTGTGTGTGTGTGTGTGTGTGTGTGTGTGTGTGTGTGCTGATACTATAGTGTTGTCGGCAATGTCGGCAGCAGTGGCAGTAGTTGTCGTGACAGCAGTTAATACCAAAAGCAGTGGTAATAAAAGTCCTGGTTGCAGCAGCATTGACAGGAGTTGTTGTGACGAGTTTTGGGGGTGCAGGTGTGGTCCTCTGTCAAAGCTATACAGTAGTTTGCATAATCACTAGGATTTAACCCACACCCTCTCTCTCACTAGTGATGGAAGGAGCAACTTTCCGGTACTAGTCATCAAAAGAAATGTTCCTATTTGTCAGGAGTGTTACAAAATATTTAAGATTGGCTCAGAAATAATTCTCCCTAAGCTTGCACACTTAAAAGTACTTGTAGCTCTGAGCGACAGAAATAGAGATGAGTTCAAACATGAAGTAATGAATGAACAAATAATTGACACAGGCTACGTGTAATTTCACACACAAACTTGACAGGAATGACATATACAAAAGATTTTCAGTCAGATCAGTCTCTGTTTAGGCTGACTTTTCCCCATGTTATCTCATCATAAGGAGAGGGGATGTTGATGATGAGTTGAGCTGTAGTCCATTTAGTATATCAGAATTTATCTGGTGTTGTAGAGGAGGGTAGATTTCTCTCCAGTCGCTGGTGGCTGGTCCACCTTCACTTTAGGCAGACTGACCTGTTCGGTCAGCTTGGCCACGTGGTAGCGTGGAATCTGGATCCTGCGCTCGGCCCGTTGCAGGAAGCCCAGGAAGACGTCTAGGAAGACAGGAACCCAGGATAGTTCTTCTGGGTTGATAAGCGAAACCTGACACAGGATCTCAGAGTAGGAGAGATGAACGTTCCCCTCTCTGGCTTACAGCAGTGTGTATCACTGACTGTGATCAGTTTTACAGCTTGTGGTGGAGCTGTGAGGCTTGATTCCCCCTTTGTGTGTGCTGAGCTACACACTCCCTCACAGGCAGCTTCAAGGACAGTCGCTGCACACCACAGGAGGAGAAGACCGAGGGACAGGCCATGCTTGGATCATCTGGCATTGCAGACACCAGTGTTCCGTCTGCTGAGGACTAATCACTGCAGTATGAAATTGACATGTTGTACTCCTGTTACTGTTACGTACACTACAAGCAGAATGGTATGGACATGTCTTCCTGCTACCAGTACACTACAAACAGGTGCCATGGACATGTCTTCCAGTTACCGTTACACTACACGCACGGAGCTATGAATGGGTCTTCCTGCTACTGTTACACTACAAGCAAGGAGATATGGACATGTCTTCCAGCTACACTCACACCACAAGCAAGGAGATGTGGACATGTCTTCCTGCTACCCTTACACTACAACCAAGGAGGTATGAATGGGTTTTCCTGCTACCGTTACACAACAAACAAGGAACTATGGACATGTCTTCCTGCTAAAGTTACACTTTACAAGCAGGGTGATATGGACATGTCTTCCTGCTACCGTTACACTACAAGCACGGAGCTATGAATGAGTCTTCCTGCTACTGTTACACTACAAGCAAGGAGCTATGGACATGTCTTCCTGCTAAAGTTACACTTTACAGGCAGGGTGATGTGGACATGTCTTCCTGCTATCGTTACACTACAAGCAAAGAGCTATGGACATATCTTCCTGCTACCATTACACTACAACCAGGGTCCTGTGGACATGTCCTACTCCTGCTACAATTTCTGTCCAAGCAGGGTATCGTGGATATATATTCTGCTCCTGCTGCTGTAATCTTACCAGCAGTGTACTGTGGACATATTCTTCTCCTGCTACAGTTACACTATTATGCCGAATTTTCGGCGAGGCCAAGGCAATTCAGACATGGACCAGATCAGGCAGATAGTGCCACTGGGAAGCACTGTTGTACGCAGGTCTGCAATATGGATAACACGCCTCCCCAACTGGGATTGCCAGGAGCGTTGTGCATATCAGCAACCACCATCTCTCTCTCTCTCCTCTCTCTCTCTCTCTCTCTCTCTCTCTCTCACACACACACACACACACACACACACACACACACACACACACCACCACACACACACGCACACACACACGCACATGCATGCACGCATGCACACACGCACGCACGCACGCACACACACACACACTCTCTTTCTCTCTCTCTCTCTCTTTCTCCCTGTCTCTCTCTCTCTCTCTTTCTCCCTGTCTCTCTCTCTTTCTCTCTCTCTGTCTCTCTTTCTCCCTCTCCTCTCTCTCTCTCTCTCTCTCTCTCTCTCTCTCTCTCTCTCTGTCTCCTCTCTCTTGAAAGAGGAGGAATATGGGGTATGGCGTAAGGGGGGGGGGGGGGAGTTTAAATGCGAATTTCAAAGCGATACGTTTCCTGTTTTGTGTTCCTGCCCATCTTGTAAAGAGCTTCTTCAACTTTAATGGATGCACAACCACTCCTACCCCTCTGTCCTTCCATCTGTCTGTCTGTCTGTTTCTCTCTCTCTCTCTCTCTCTCTCTCTCTCTCTCTCTCTTCTCTCTCTCTCCTCTCTCTCTCTCTCTCATCCACAACGTTCTTGTCACATAGCTCTCTCTCTTTAACTGACATTCTTCCGCTTTCCTCAAATCCTTCCCCACATTCCCCCAACCTTTGCCACCACCCCCACACCCCGTTCACTTCTCCCACTCCCAGTCCTACCCCCTCTCCTCCCCTTTCCTTCCTCCCGATACTTTTATCCTTTCATTGGCAGATTTCTCTGAGGACTGGGCAGTGGTGGAAAGTGGTGTGGTGTGACTGACATGTCGGTTTTTTTCTCTCCCTGCGTCGCCCTTCCGATCAATAGCTGTAATTAAACGTTTCTCCTCTGGTTTGTAGGGAAAGGGAGAGAGAGAGAGAGAGAGAGAGAGAGAGAGAGAGGGAGGAGAGAGTGAGAGAGGGTGGGGGAGAGGAGGAGAGAGGGATGGGGGAGGGAGGGAGGGCAAGAGAGGAGGGAGGAGGAAAGAGAGACAGACGGGTAGACAGAAACAGATAGACAGGCACAGACAG
>CM065737.1:5060016-5067516 GCA_033310375.1 Conus canariensis
CACACAAAAAGAAAACCCGAGTATGGCAGTCAATACATGTGTATATAATTTCAATGTCTCTCTCTCTCTCTCTCTCTCTCTATATATATATATATATATATATAGAGAGAGAGAGAGAGAGAGAGAGAGAGAGAGAGATTGAAATTCTTGCAGACCGTTGAGCCGTTTGTCGAGGACGTTAGATGCAAATAATGTTCACAATTCACGTGAACGCTCTACTTTATTTTTGTATAATTCAAGACACTTTGGACACAGCAGGTTCAGAAAACGGTGTGAACAGAGAGATGTGTGGTGTACAGTCCGAAAAGATTGTGAAAATAAATCGGTTCGCGATAGACTAATAAAATAAATCATTGCTCGAGAACATGATACATTAGGGAGTGGGATGTCGATTATGTGGATGTCACTAGCTTTCTAAACTGGATCCAGTTTGATAATTAATCTTTGATCAGATTTAACAAAGTGAACTGAAATTTGAGGACGTGAAGTAGAATAGTATAATGATGGCAGCATTTACAGTTGAATCGATTCCGCTCCGAAGGAGAATAGAGGTCTGCCAGAAACGTCGTGGTTTTGCCGGAGCCAAACTCATGTGAACTCCCGTTGTGAAATGAACCATTGTTTTAACATAGTTTGTAAATGTGTTTAGAAGTTTGCATCTTCTTTAATGGGTACGGTAAAGTAAGCAACCAGAATGTGACGTTGGACTTCCGAGTCTCAACACATAATAATCTTAAAAAAAAAAAAAAAAATGGCTGGAACATTTAAATGTCAACACGTTTCTGTCTGATGTTCCTTTCAGGCCATTCATAATGAAACAAAAGAAACGTTAGATCTGAAATCATTCTATCATTTTGGAATTTAAAAAGGAGAATTGTACCCTTCGTGCCCATTTACGGATAAAGAAAAAATGAATACGGAAACGGATATCATTCTTCAAATATAATTTACTTCAATGAATTAGATTCAGTGATATGAGTTTGCGCGCGCGCGCTTTTGTGTGTGTGTGTGTGTGTGTGTGTGTGTGTGTGTGTGTGTGTGTGTGTGTGTGTGTGTGTTTCTTACCTCAGGAACCATTGAAGCCATTTGAAACGTGAGTATAAAATATGTCATTATAGAAAGGCGAAGCAAAGTTAGGTTCCCCCCCCCCTTCCCCGTCACGTCCCAACCCTCCCTCCGCCACTATCCCCATCCCCACCCACTCCCTCAGCCCCGCCCCACCAACGGGCCTGTGTTTCTGCCGCCATGTCGAGTATGACCCGAGATTGACAGCTGAAGGGGAGGGAGAGGAAGGGTGTGCGTGTGTGGCGGGGGGAGGAGGGAGGAGATGGGGGTGGCAGGACAGATCTGAATCGCCAGCGGCGCGGCGTCTGCTGTGGTGAGTTAGCCACAAGGTGACAAGATAAATATTGATTGCTCCGTGAATTGCCGACACTCCAAAGAGCCTGGATTTTGGATGTGTATGCGTCAGGTAACGCCAAAGATACGGGCACAGAACGGAAAAGCACATAAACAATTAACACCGGTGCCACAATGAGAAGGGGTGGGGGGTGCTTACAGTACGTTGTACACCGGTCCAATGGTACCAGATAGTAAGTTAGTTGATGTGACGTTGCCTCAGTTGAATGGGAGACAAAACACAGAGAGAGAGGGAAGAGAAAAGTCCGGGGGACTGAAGCCGAGAGCTGAATGGTCTGCAGTAGATAACAGGACCCCTTGCCCAGACAGAAGACCAGTGCTAGTGTCCTCCAAGCTGAACAACGCATTCTGCGCGCTTGCACCAAGGCTGATGCCGGATCGTGTGTTGTGCGTGCATGCGTGTGTGTGTGTGTGTGTGTGTGTGTGTGTGTGTGTGTGTGTGGTCTGTGTGTGTGTGTGTGTGGTCTCTGTGTGTGCGCCCGCGCGCGTGTTTGTGTGTGTGTGTGTGTGTGTGTGTGTGTGTGTGTGTTTGTGTGTGTTCCTTTCGTGCGCGTTTGAGAGAGAACGGAAATGCTTTTGCAAAACACGAATCTGCATGAGCGTATGTGCGCCGCGTGCGCTTTCGCGGGTTTAGCTTGTGTGCTTTTTTTTTTTTTTTTCGCGCGCGCGCGCGTGAATGTATGACACGTGTAAGCGTGTGCGTGCCACATGAACACGCGCGCACACTCGTGTGCAGAAGACAGCTGTCACGTGCGCGCGAGCGGCCCAATCACGAAGCGAGGGTGCGTGCGTATTCAATTACCCTCACTGCCACGGCAAATCACTTGCTTTTTGACCTGACCGCTCCACCTCCCTCATCCCTTTCTCCCCCCCTCCCCCCCCCCCCCCCCCCCCCCCCCCACCACCGCTTTCTTTCATCTTTCCCCCTTCAAGCCTGCACATCGTGTGTGATTAGTTACGTCACAGGGGCATGGGGGGTGGGGTGGAAGAGAGGGTAGTTGGAAACATGGGGGGTGGTAGAGGCAGGTTACGTCACGTTCGACAGACAAATAGATGGTCAAAACAGCTTTATCTTTGTGCTTGTTTTTGTTCGTCCTCTTCGTTTGTTTTTGTGTGTTTGTTTTTGCGCTCACATACGATTTCATTCTAATTCGGTTTCATTTTGAGGGCAAGTTTAAACATTAATGTATTCTAATTTTCAGTAATTTTGTCCTCGTATTTTTCCTTCTTATTGATAAAATATAGTTTAATTAAAGCCGTGAAAGCAGAGCCAACGCAATTATGCTATTGCTTCTCTGAAGGAGAGACAGGACAGACAGACAGAGAGAGGGAGAGAGAGATTTTAACCACTAAACATCCTCTCACCTTCTCTCCACTGTACCCTGTAGAATGGTCTTGGGCAGGGATTGACAGACAGGCTTACAGCGCCTGAGAACTGCGAGGAGAGGTTGGGTGGATGTCTGTCTGCCTGTATGTTGACTCGCTGCCTAGGCAGTCCGTTGTCTTTCTCTCTTTCCGTGCGATAGATGTGGAGAACCCATCTCATTCATTCTCAAACACCTAGATTTTTTTCAGTCGATATGTATCCGAAGCTTTCTCCAATCTGTTAAGACTGTTAGGATTATTATATATAATATTATATTTTATGGGGGGGGGGGGGGGGGAGCGGAATAGCTCAGTGGTAGAGCGCTGACTCGTAATCTTGGTGATCCTGGGGTTGCGGGTTCGAATCTCCTTAGGGCCGTTTCGGTACAGGGGGATTTTTCCCTCAGGAGTTAACATTGGTTCTGACTCCATTTCCCATACAGTACGAATGAGACTATAAACCGAGGTTCCGTATGTGAACGCACGCATAACATCTTGCACACACGTAAAATCCCATCACCAACTTTAGGAAGAGAAGGCCGGTTAGGCCGTTGGTATGAATGACACGTTACACACAGCATGGTGCCTATGCGGGATAAAAAATGGCAGGACAAAAAACTCACTCCCTTGTTGTAAGATGTCTGCCTGTGATACAGCAGTGTCCGCAGAGTATCACTCCTCGTTTTGTTGGGTAGATGGAATTAGTCTTGCCTGTGTGTACAGGCAGTGTCCGCAGGAGTATCAGCCTGCGTTTTGTTGGGTAGATGGAATTAGTCCTTGCCTGTGTGTACAGGCAGTGTCCGCAGGAGTATCAGCCTGCGTTTTGTTGGGTAGATGGAATTAGTCCTTGCCTGTGTATACAGGGAGTGTCCGCAGGAGTATCAGCCTGCGTTTTGTTGGGTAGATGGAATTAGTCCTTGCCTGTGTATACAGGGAGTGTCCGCAGGAGTATCAGCCTGCGTGCGCGGAAAAAAAATGAAGGAAAGGACGGAAGGAAAATGTAAAGAAGATGGTGGTGATAGGACTGCTGGTCAGGCCGATCTCTGGTGTACCTGGAAGTGGTGGTGACCCTCTGAGCTGGCTGACGAGTTTGAAGTCTCTGTCTGACGAAACTTCAGATTCTGCAGAAAGCGATGTTTGATCCCAAGTTCACGATACGTAACCCTCCCCACCCCACCCCCACCCCCACCCCACCCCCCACCTCCCACAATGCCCACCTGGTGCCTCTGATTATCGTTCAGAAGTGCCGTGACCCATGAAGGTAAAGCCGCCCTTTATTTATTCATTTATTTAAAAACAAACCATTCAGGTAAGGACATAAAAGAGCAATGATTGGCAGTTTCCTCCTTTACAGCCACTGTTTTGTTTCTGTTTTATTTCAATCTGTACATGCACGAAAAAAAAACTGTTTCAAAGCCATTGGAGTGTTAAGACATATGTTGGTTGCTGCTACTCCTGCGCCGGTCGTTGCTGTTATAACTGGCGGCCTTTAAAGTTCCAGCGCTCCTTTTGTGAGGGAACAATAAATCTCGCCGTTTTGTGGTGGTGTTTTGTTTTGTTTTGATTTTGAATTAATGGCATCGATCTGAACCTTGAGGTTACGTCAGTTCGGTCTTTGCGCAGATTTATGATGTTCTGTCGTGTGTGCACCCTGCAATGTCCAGATTTGCTGCAATCGGTTCAAAAACCAGCGGGTATCTGTTGCAAGCTGGGAAAACATGTTGTTGCTGTTTCTGCTGCGGAGCATGACGGCGATGTCGATGATGCGCATGCTCAACAGCTGTTACTTGAACAAGACGTTATATTTCTTCTACTCCTCTTTCTCTCCTCCTCCTTCTACTTCTCCTCTGCTCGCGCTGTTCCTCCTCCCTCTACCCTTCCACTTGCTCTTTCTCCTTCTCCTCTTCATCCTCATCGTCCTACTTCTCCCTCCTCCTCCTCCTCCTCCTGCTCTCTGTCTGCTCATTCCCTTCTTCCGCTTTCTCTTCTTCTCCACTTGCTCCTTCCTCATTCATCTCTTCTTCTTCTTCTTCTCTTCTCATCATCCTTCTCCTCCTCTCTCCTTCTTCTCTTCTTCTTCTTCTTCTTCTTCTTCTTCTTCTTCTTCTTCTCTCCTCCTCCTCCTCCTCCTCCTCCTCCTTCCCGCCTCCTTCTCCTCCACCTTCTTCGTCCTGTTCTTCTTCTCCTTCTTCCTCTTCGTCTTCTTCTCTTCTTCTTCTTCTTCTCTTCTTCTTCTTCTTCTTCTTCTTCTTCTTCTTCAGCTTCGTCGTCGTCGTCTTTTCTTCTTCTTCTTCTTCTTCTTCTCTTTCTTCTCTTCTTCTTCTTCTTCTTCTCTTCTTCTTCTTACTACTACTTACTTCTTCTTCTTCTCTCTTCTTCTTCTTCTTCTTCTTCTTCTTCTTCTTCTTCTTCTCTTCTTCTTCTTACTACCTCCTCCTCCCTCTCACTTCCTCATCCTCCTGTCCTCTTCTTTCTTCTTCTTTTCCTTCAACAACCGCCTCCTCCTCTTCTCTCTCCATCTCCCCTTTCTGCTTTTTTTTTCTCTTCTTCTGCTTTAGTTCTACCCACTTTCGACATCTGTGTCGATCTGGGATCTGAATTGGCTGGAGTGAGGTATGATGCATCCATCGCGGTGTGGGATCTAAGATGGCTGGAGTGAGGTATGATGCTATCCACGCGGTGTGGGATCTGAGATGGCTGGAGTGAGGTATGATGCTATCCATCGCGGTGTGGGATCTGAGATGGCTGGAGTGAGGTATGATGCTATCCATCGCGGTGTGGGATCTAAGATGGCTGGAGTGAGGTATGATGCTATCCATCGCGGTGTGGGATCTGAGATGGCTGGAGTGAGGTATGATGCTGTCCATCGCGATGTGGGATCTGAGATGGCAGGAGTGAGGTATGATGCTGTCCATCGCGGTGTGGGATCTGAGATGGCTGGAGTGAGGTATGATGCTGTCCATCGCGGTGTGGGATCTGAGATGGCTGGAGTGAGGTATGATGCTATCCATCGCGGTGTGGGATCTGAGATGGCGGAGTGAGGTATGATGCTGTCCATCGCGGTGTGGGATCTGAGATGGCTGGAGTGAGGTATGATGCTGTCCATCGCGGTGTGGGAGATCTGAGAGTTGGCTGGCTAAAGTGAGTGAGGTATGATGCTATCCATCGCGGTGTGGGATCTGAGATGGCTGGAGTGAGGTATGATGCTATCCATCGCGGTGTGGGATCTGAGATGGCTGGATGAGGTATGATGCTATCCATCGCGGTGTGGGATCTGAGATGGCTGGAGTGAGGTATGATGCTATCCATCGCGGTGTGGGATCTGAGATGGCTGGAGTGAGGTATGATGCTATCCATCGCGGTGTGGGATCTGAGATGGCTGGAGTGAGGTATGATGCTATCCATCGCGGTGTGGGATCTGCAGATGGCTGGAGTGAGGTATGATGCTATCCATCGCGGTGTGGGATTATGCTGAGTGATGTGCTGGAGTGAGGTATGATGCTATCCATCGCGGTGTGGGATCTGAGATGGCTGGAGTGAGGTATGATGCTGGAGTGAGGTATGATGCTATCCATCGCGGTGTGGGATCTGAGATGGCTGGAGTGAGGTATGATGCTGGAGTGAGGTATGATGCTATCCATCGCGGTGTGGGATCTGAGATGGCTGGAGTGAGGTATGATGCTGGAGTGGGTATGATGTGGAGTGAGGTATGATGCTATCCATCGCGGTGTGGGATCTGAGATGGCTGGAGTGAGGTATGATGCTGGAGTGAGGTATGTGATGCGTAGGAGTGAGAGGTATGATGCTATCCATCGCGTGTGGGATCTGAGATGGCTGGAGTGAGGTATGATGCTGGAGTGAGGTATGATGCTGGAGTGAGGTATGATGCTGGAGTGAGGTATGATGCTATCCATCGCGGTGTCATTAGTCCACAGCGTCCACGTGCGTTTGCCGCCATAAAAATGAATTTCAAATTGATAACATGCGAGAAATGGCGTAAGTGTACATATCACACACACACACACACCGCGCGCGCGCGCGCGCAGCGCACACACACACACACACACACACACACACACACACAGATGCACGCACGCAGGCACACACGCACAAACTCACTCACTCTCTCTCTCTCTCTCTCTCTCTCTCTCTCTCTCACACACAACACACACACACACACACACACAACACACACACACACACACACACACACACACACACACACACACACACACACACACACACACACACACACACGTTAACAACTTACAGCACACACGGCATCAATACGAACACTCATACATACACAAATCTCCAGATTCGATCGGAGCAAAATAATCTCCATTTTTTTCTTCTTTTTTTTGTAATGTCAGATGAAACAGGGAGAGAGCAGTGGTATATTAGGATCACCCTCTCAGGCACACACACACACACACACACACAAAAACTGAATCCATTTTGCCCATCGAACACAAAATAGCCCCGCCCATTTGTCAACCGGATGAATGTGGAATGCTCATTTCCTCCTGCTGATGTCTCTAACAGCCAGGAGGGAGAACTCAAAGGAAAAAAAGGAGAGGGGGGGGAGGGGGGATAAAAAGTAAGGGAGCAAGACAGAAGAGGAGGGAAACGGTCGAAAGAAGAGGGAGGGGGGTGTGAAAACTTGTTACTCGTAGGGCCGCACACTGGGCTGATTTTGCTGTCGAGTCGTATTAA
>CM065737.1:5075016-5080016 GCA_033310375.1 Conus canariensis
GTGACAGGACGCGAGGACGAGGGAAAGATGGAGAAATATAGCGAGTGCTGCCGTGGTTTTGCATTCATGCACACCCCCCCCTCTCTCTCTCTTCTCTCTCTCTCTCTCTCTCTCCTCTCTCTCTCTCTTTCGTGAGCATTCACAAGTACAAGCATGCACGTGCCCACGCGCACGCATATAATAGGCAAATGCGCCCAACGAGCGTCCGTCTCTGTCCTATACAATGCACAGCATGAATACAAAGCGTCTTTCAGACGGTTAGAGTGTGCTTGTAGGATCGGATTTGATGTACCTGTGTTAAAAATACTCTGTGTGTGTGTGTGTGTGTGTGTGTGTGTGTGTGTGGCGCGCGCGCGCGCGTGCGTGCACGTGTGTGTGGGGTGTTTGTGTGGGTGTGTGTGTGGGTGTGTGTGTTTTCGTGCATGCGTGCCTGTGCATATGTGTGTTATATATGTGTTGTGTGTGTGTGTGTGTGTGCGTGCGTGCGTGCGCGCGCGCACGAGTCATTAAGTAAACAATAGCTTTGTTGGCTGTGATGTTAATAATGATTCATCAATGACTCTGTATGATTCAGTAGCAATAGAATATTTTTTATGACAATAATCATATTCTATGTAGTATCAGGTAAAATACCCATGCTCCGTTTGATGACGTTGATCACAGTCGTGATTAATTATCAGAATTAGGAGGACTTCCATTGAATGTAATCAAATATATGCAACCATTATAACGTCAGTAATAATGACACCATCAAATAATAATCGGTTTTATTGTTATTGTTACTGTTGTTGTTGTTGTTTATTGTTATTATTAGTTTTGTTATTATTATTGTCATCATCATTATTTTTATCATAATTGTTAAATTGTGTGTGCATAAAAAAACTACTAGCAATGTGTCATATGGTTATGAAAGGTATTTGATGATACGCTATTGTAACGATAGTGGCAATATTTTCACGACAGGTAGGATGGTGCTGGCATTATATTTCATAGGATTATTAATGACAGCAGGCAGAGACAGAGATGGACAAACGGCACAGCTGAATGATCGGGAAGGGATGTGTCTCGAGCCAAGCACCTGCCATGCCAATGACCAACAGAGGCGGAGACAGCGTTCATCGTTGTTGTGGCCTCACTGTCACGATGGGCTCCTGACCCAGTGACAGTGACCATCAGAGGTGGAGACAGTGTTCATCGCTGTTGTGGCCTCACTGTCATGATGGGCTCCTGGCCCAGTGACAATGACATTACAGTAGCAGATCTTGGCATGGCATCACCTCACTAGCCGTAATAATGCTGCTGCTGCTGCTGCTGCTGCTGCTGCTGATGATGATGATGACGATGATGATGATAATGATGATGACGACGACGACGATGATGATGATGAGATGATGATGACGAAGATGATGATGACGACGGTATTGTTGATGACGAAGATGAAGATCATGATGAAGATGACGACGACGACGACGAGGACGACGGTTCCACTGGTGTCGTGGCTTTTTTATGGTGAGAATGACTCTGACGTTGTACAAGTCGTGGGTCTCAAGTGCTGTGACTCAAGTCTTTAGCCTGCATTCCTAAAAGGCCCTGAAGTGGCTTTCGTGGTCGGCGGGGCCATAAACAACACGACTCAGCTCCAATACAGTGGAGAAGAGAGGCAGGACGCTGAGCTGACGACGGAACCACTGGTGAACCATGGCCAAGACGACTTGCATGTCCTGCCTGAACAAGCGCTGGGAGCGAATCACCCACACTGTGGGACGTATCAAGACCTCAGCGTGTGCACCCTCCTGCCTGTACGGCCACCCCCTCGTCCATCCCTCCACATCTTCCAATGTGCCCTCTCCCCCCCCCCCCTACCGCCCAGTAGTGTGTCTCTCCAGGACCGGGGTTTTGAGTCACATGCGGGCCCACCGAAAATGGAAGCCCGCACAACTTTCTGGTTAGCCACGCAATATGACGTAGCTATGACAGTTAACAGCGAGATGACAGTTAACAGCGATTACGTGATGATGGTAATCTCATTGCCGATTTTTTGATTCAGTGATGAGGAATAGAAACGGCAGTATCTGAATTGATAGCCATGATTGCGGTAGCCATGCTTGATTTGATGGAGGTGGTGATGACGGGGAAACCCTGCACGTGTGTGTGTGTTTCAGTGCGCTACGGGACGTGGTTGTCTCCCCCTAAAACGCCACAGGAGGCGGAGCGGCAAGGGTACCGGCCTGTCAACAAGATATGCAAAAGTCAGTGCCCTCGTCTGTGTCCTGTCTGTGTGACTGTCAGTTCTGTATGTCTGTCTGCGTGCTTGTCTGTCTGTCGGAGTCTGTCTTTCTGTTGGTTGTGTAACGCTCTCTCTCTCTCTCTCTCTCTCTCTCTCTCTCTCTCTCTCTCTCTGACCAAAGACACACAAAGAGAGGAGTTTGTCACAAAACCAGACAATCACACGAACAATCTTTAAACAATGTCACAGTGAATCATTGATTTAAATACTTCAAAGGCTTTTTTTTTTTAATGAACTCGGTGATCAAGACAACAAATCAAAAAGAGAATAGTACGACCCCAGCGTAGATAATCTGCTAGGAGAAGAAAACATGTTTCTAACCATCAGGAAGCTAGAACAAATCTTTTAAACCTGCTGGATTAGATACGTTTGCTTGTAGACTGAATATTCAAATAACATGACTGGATTTTCTTATGATGTTATCTGACAGGTTGTTTCGTGAAGATGCTTTTTTCCTGAGAAGTAGACTGAGTGTATTCAGTTATTTTGTTACCTATGAAAAAAAGGAGATCCAAAGAATGCAGATCGCGTTTTGTAGTGTTAGTAGTTTATTATACACTGACGCTGTAATTAAATATAACAGATTTAAAGAAAGGATTGAAAAAACACATTTGATCTCAATATCAAGCAGGATTCAAGAACGATTACTCTACCATAGATTGTAACGTTTGCGTTCTTTTCTGCTGTCTGAGAACGGTTTGCAAGTGAATTTCAGCTCTGTGTGACATGACTGGCTTTGACAAGACATTGACACGGTTTTCAGCTCTGTGTGACATGACTGGCTTTGACAAGACATTTGACACGGTTTACTCTGTGTGACATGACTGGCTTTGACAAGACATTTGACACGGTTTGCTCTGTGTGACATGACTGGCTTTGACAAGACATTTGACACGGTTTGCTCTGTGTGACATGACTGGCTTTGACAAGACATTGACACGGTTTTCAGCTCTGTGTGACATGACTGGCTTTGACAAGACATTTGACACGGTTTGCTCTGTGTGACATGACTGGCTTTGACAAGACATTTGACACGGTTTGCTCTGTGTGACATGACTGGCTTTGACAAGACATTTGACACGGTTTGCTCTGTGTGACATGACTGGCTTTGACAAGACATTTGACACGGTTTGCTCTGTGTGACATGACTGGCTTTGACAAGACATTTGACACGGTTTGCTCTGTGTGACATGACTGGCTTTGACAAGACATTTGACACGGTTTGCTCTGTGTGACATGACTGGCTTTGACAAGACATTTGACACGGTTTGCTCTGTGTGACATGACTGGCTTTGACAAGACATTGACACGGTTTGCTCTGTGTGACATGACTGGCTTTGACAAGACATTTGACACGGTTTGCTCTGTGTGACATGACTGGCTTTAACAAGACATTGACACGGTTTGCTCTGTGTGACATGACTGGCTTTGACAAGACATTGACACGGTTTCTCTCCAGCCAGCTGAACCAAAGTGGGCAAAGAAATGGGTTACGGGTAGGCAATGTGCCAGCCAGCTGAACCAAAGTGGGCAAAGAAATGGGTTACGGGTAGGCAATGTGCATGAGAAGCGTCGTTTAGAACTGAAGGCTGGGTAAGATGCATAGACGCATTTGGTGAGTATGGTTTTGTGATGAACTGACAATCAACAGGAACGTCTCACACTCCTACTCTGTTTTCTATTTACATAACTGAACTTGCAATTAGAACTAACACGGGAGACTTGAGGTGTTTTGTTTGTTTGTTTTTCCCCCCGTCCCCCTCCCCCCTTTTTTTTTGGTTGTTGTTGTTGCAAGGTCTATTTTCTCAGTTTGTCTAAACCAATGATGGATTCCCAGACGTAGTTCAGTAGTCGATGTAGCGCGGCGATCACTTTACACTTGGAATTGATACCGATAATCGCAGCTTTCTTTTTTTTTTTTTTCGTCCCGGATGTGTAATTACATGTACGGGAGATCGGTAGTATTACAGTATAGTGATAGCCATTCTTTAGCCGTAAAATATCTCTGATAATTGTAGCATGAAGCTTAGTTTAATTTTTTTTCTGACGAGTTTCTGTTCAGAACAATGATGCCGAACATAACTGTTTTAAAAGGTATTTGTAATCTTGGAAACTGTTTGCTGGATACATTTATGAAACTGGATACATTTATGAAACTGCTGAATTCTGCGGTCCGGCCTAATGAGTTCATGATGGAGCTGACGTTTGGGACATGCATGATAGTTTTACTGACGAAACTGTTTATGTATTTGAACAGAAACGTTTTCTTTGTATTGGATGAGGAAAATCAAATATTTCTTTTTAATAAAGAATGAGGTGGATGCTCTACATGTGAAATCTCATCTTATATATACGAAATATTGATTAAAATGAAGTGAAATTAATTCATATGGATGAAGATGAATTATTTGCTAAGGTCTATAAGATTATCAGCTACATATACTACGACGACAAATATTAATAGGTTTCAAATCTTTACGACTGTTTACGTATGGATGGAGTTGAAAACTGTGACGTTGAATGTGAGGACCAGTTTATGCGATTCTTATGGCTGGAATGGAACAATAGCAATAGGAGAACAATTTACAGGATGTTACAAACTGCATTCCGAAAAGAACCATGTGTATTTCAATGAACCTAAATAGAGTTGTTTGGCGTCATCTTGTAATGTATGTGTATATCTAATGTTGCAATGTATTCAAATGAATGTAAA
>CM065737.1:5085016-5090016 GCA_033310375.1 Conus canariensis
TGATTTTTTTTTTTTTTTTGTGGTAAAATTGTTTCGATTTCTAATATTATGCATGTCTTACTTGGACACTGGGTGACGTATGCAGAGTTACGCATGCGCGTTCGCAAGCTCGAACTTACGCACACACACACACACACACACACACACACACACACACACACACACACACACACACACACACACACACACACACACACACACACACACACACACACACACACACACACACGTGCGTGCGTGCGTACAGAGAGGGGGGGGGAGGGGGCCAGGAGAGCAGGGCAGGCTCGTAACGCACGTCGACAGATGCGCAGCGCGTGTTTGTGCTCTCTCTCCTCTCTCCCTCCCTCTCTCTCTCTCTCTCTCTCTCTCTCTCTCTCTCTCTCTCTCTCTCTCTTCTCTCTCTCTCTCTCTCTACGATTTTGATTGATGGCGTAAAGAAAAAAAATGCGTGTTTCTCCATCTATCTTGAAAAAGAAGAGTGATAGAATGACGAGCGAAAACAGAGGCCAGTGAAAGATTCAGTGTGTACAAACGTTTTAAACGTTCTAAAGAACTGCACTTTCTAATCCATATGGTATCAAATATCAAAATGGTCTGTTAGTTTATTATCTGCTTCAGATTACAAACAAACGATTTGAATTTAAATAAAAGATTTTCTATAGATAACAAGCTTTTTTTTTACTCGACTATTCCGTTTGTCCCGACAGAAATTGAGCACACTTTTCCTTTCTAAGCAGAGTGTATTTAGAGTTAAGAGTGAAATAATGTTAGGAATACCCTATGATGGCTTATTCAATCTTGAGTGCCTGCTTTAAATGCATAAATGTGTCAGATTTCTGATCACTTGGGATGTTTTCTGTTTTATGCTTGGAAATTAAGAAGTCAGCTTGGGTTGTCACGTTTTTTGTGTTCTGTTTAAAAGTGAATCATTTCATTTCTTTGATTGCGCTGAGGGTCTGTGACCTGCACATCAAATTCTCTCTCTCTCTCCTCTCTCTCTCTCTCTCTCTCTCTCTCTCTCTCTCTCTCTCTCTCTCTCTCTCTCTCTTCTCTCTCTCTCTCTCTCTCCCTCTCTCTCTCTCTCTCTCTCTCCCTCTCTCTCTCTCTCTCTCTCTCTCTCTCCTCTCTCTCTCTCTGTCTGTCTCTCTCGGTTTGTTCTTTTCCCCACTTATTTCAGCTGATATCTTGCCTGTCTCTAGGCTTGTTCAATGTCCCTCGTAGTTTAGCTGATGTTCTGCCTGCCTGTTGTAGTATACCTGCCACAGGATACCCAGACAAAAGTCTTCGCCAAAGGTTTGCAAGACCACTTTCCTTGTCCATGCAGCGATATTATTCTCATCACAAAAATCGCTCTCAAAAGAGATATATTGAACGATTTATGACGACAATATGACCCAGAATGGATCTGAAATCACTATGACGACAATATGACCCAGAATGGATCTGAAATCACTATGACGACAATATGACCCAGAATGGATCTGAAATCACTCCGTTCCAAGGTGGTGTTATTGTCTCTGAACAAACACCTCAAATGAAATCCGAAAATATACACACGCAAGACATGAAAAAAAAAAAAAAGCCTCCATCTTGTTTTTCCTCGGCAAACAACCATGAAGGTCCTTAGAGAATGTTTCAAGCGTTTGCTGCAAACGTGCCGTTGTCCAAACTGTGCTAGACTCGTTACACAACATTGGCTGTGCCTGACCCACGCATTCATGATGTCCGTCTTGGCTTGTTCTTCGTCTTGCTTTCTTGTTTAGTGACATTACATTGTATTTTCATTGTCGCTATTGGTTTGTTTGTTTGTTTATCTGTTTGTTTGTTGTGCTGTCACATCTTCCGTGTCACAACACTGGCAACGGTGCTCGCTCTGGATCTCCCGTTCACAGCCACACCCCTTGCCCCCGTCGCAGCCCCGGCACCGGTAGTTCTTCCGGAGCTGACTGCCGGCAAGCTTCCCCACCAGAGGAGACACTGCATCGCCTTCGGTGGTCTTCGGTGATGTTCAGGAGTGCCTAAGTCTGATCCGGCATGCACAGGACACCACATGCTGACGACAGTGAATGCTTAGCCGTGGAGCCAGCGTGAGTAAGCCCTCCTCCCCCCCCCCCTCCCCCATCCCCCGACCCCGCCTCCTCCGATCCGCTTTCCAAAGGGCGCACCACGTCCGTCCAGCGACAATCCCTACAAACTTGCAATTCCAACAACCTTGAGATGAAGTCACTGAGGACTCTTGACATGGAGAGGAAATCGAAAGTGAGGTTACCACGAGAGCAGGGTATCAACGGCACGCATAGTTTGAGACTGTTTTTTCCCCCCATGCCGATCCATGAAGTTGAGGATGGCGAAAATGATGCTCCGGAGTTCCTTACAGGTCAGAGACCCCACGACAGGGCTGTACTTTGTGCTCATTCTCATGATATACCCTGGCGTCAGGCCCAAGAGATGCAGACACCTTCAGTGTCGGTCGGGAATCTGTGCAACACTCTCAGAGATGCATCATCCATTATTACGTGGATGAAACTTGACTGTGTGGTACAGTTGTCCCAGCTGAACCCATAGCAAACGTAGCTCTAGGTTAGAACGGCTCGGGGCAGAAAAAAAAATGGCAGGAATAAATGGTTGTGGTGGGAATCGAACCCACGACATTCCAGACGCCATCGCACCACGGTCTGTCAAACTGAAGGTCACCCTAACCACGACATTCCGACGTCATCAGGGCACAGGCTGTCAAATCACCTGATAGGTCACACCCTAACCCACGACATTCCAGACGCTCATCAGGGCACCACGACGTCTGTCAACATCACCTGATAGGTCACACCCTAACCCACGACATTCCAGACGCTCATCAGGGCACCACGACGTCTGTCAACATCACCTGATAGGTCACACCCTAACCCACGACATTCCAGACGCTCATCAGGGCACCACGACGTCTGTCAACATCACCTGAGTAGGTCACACCCTGCAACTGACAGTTTTGTGAATGCTTTCCCTGGTTGTGTTCTTTACGTAACTCTATTTCAATTTTTCATCTTCGTCATGGTCATCATCATCATCATCACCATTATGATTGTTTGTTGTTCTTATTGTCATGATCATTACCATTACTTTCATTATTATTATTATTATCATCATCATCATCATTATCACCATTATTGTCATTATTGTCATTGTTGTTATTCTTATGATCATTATTATCATTATCATCATCATCATTATCACCATTATTATCATTATTGTCATTGTTGTTATTGTCATGATCATTACCATTACTTTCATTATCATCATCATCATCATCATCATCATCACCATTATCATCATCTTTGTTGTTGTTGTTGTTGTTGTTATTCTCATTATCATTCTCATTATCATTATCATCATCATCATCTTCATCACAATCCGCCATTGTCGTCGTCGTCGTCGTCGTCATTATCATAGCTACAACTATCACTATTATGCATTGAGTTATAGTAGCAGAAGCAGAGACCCAAGCTTGGGGCATACAACCGATAGAACTGGTGGAACTTCGTTAACAACAGTTGCCCTGTGCGGTGCACTAGTGACCCCGGGAGAAGAAGCAGTAGCAAGCAGTGTTGTCACTGCTGTTTTAATGCAGTGGGATGGAGACAGTGACTGTGGATCGGCATTGCCTCTGATTTGAAGTTGCTGGCCTTTTAAGTGCTCTCTGTCTGTCTGTCTCTCTCTCTCTCTCTCTCTCTCTCTCTCTCTCCTCTCTCTCTCACTCTCCTCTCTCTCTCTCTCTCTCCTCTCTCCCTCCCTCCCTCTCTCTGTCTGTCCTCTCTCTCTCTCTCTCTCTCCTCTCTCTCTCTCTCCTCTCTCTCTCTCTCTCTCTCTCTCTCTCTCTCTCTAGCGGAAAACACGGGACGGTTCAACCGGGAGAAGCTTTAAAATGTACACTAAGAGGAAAGCATGAAATCAAGGGGAAAGATTGCAGCGCTGAACTTTAAATTGAGCAGAAATATAGATTGACCCGAAAGAATGGAGTACTGAATTTAGCAGAGAAGACTCGAGCAATAACTTTACCAGACACACTGAAGTATTTGACGAGCAGAAAGACTGGAGGCTTAAAAAGGAGAAGACAGAAAAATGCGGAAGTATGATAAAGTTGGCAGAAAGACGAAAGATTGCAGTATTGATATACACCAAGAGATTCAAGCATACCGAATGACGGAATCGTCAGATTTAATAACTTTGAATTGACAGAGAAGAAATGACACTGCGAAAATTATTAGAAACATTGATGAGTTAAAATGGAACGGATCGTTAAAAGTCTGTAAACTGAACAGACAGATTTGACCCCCCCCCCCCCCCCCCCCCCCCCCCCCTCAGATCAACAGAGGAAATGGGATCGGGGAAATGGAGAAAAAACGATGACGTATTTTTGGCATGAGCAACATGAGGTCAACTTTGGAGTATATCACCGGGAGAAAATGACGGAAACAAACAGAAAACAGAAAGATGAGGGGGGGGGGGGGGGGGGGGGGGGGGGGGGGGGGGGGGGGGGGGGGGGGGACAAAAATAGAAAGACTGAAAAAACAAACACGTAGAAAAAAGACTAAAAGATTCAGAAGAAGAAAAGATCACAGGAAGAATCCGTAAAAAGGAAGAAAATGAAAAGAAAGCAAACAAACAAATAAAGAGAGAAAAGAGAGAGTGAAGGAAAAAAAATGGTTAGAGGCAGGAAGGAAGGAAACAAATAAATAAAAGAAAAGAGAAAAGCTTCATCCCTGCGGCATTGATTCCACAACCTCAGTTTGCTAGACAGATGGTTTTCTGAAAGATCTACGTCTTTTCCTGCTGCCTTTCCCTGCCTCTGAGAAACTCACAGAAAGAGGAAAGGTGGGTGGGTTTGGTTTTGTGTGTGTGTGTGTGTGTGTGTGTGTGTGTGTGTGTGTGTGTGTGTGTGTGTGTGTGTGTGTGTGTGTTTCATTCATTTGTTTTGTTTTATCTTCACTCTGTTTCATTTCATT
>CM065737.1:5092516-5110016 GCA_033310375.1 Conus canariensis
ATAAGGTTCTCTCTCTCTCTCTCTCTCTCTCTCTCTCTCTCTCTCTCTCTCTCTCTCTCTCTCTCTCTCTCTCTTCACTTCCTTCCATTTTCTTTTTGTCACAAACAGAACGAAAGTGTCACTACATTAAACATTAGCACACAAGTGAACCCGGACTCTCTGTATGACACGCTGTGAATATTAAAGAGTCCACAAGAGAATGCTCATTAGTGGTAGAACATCCAGGCTTTCACGGTGTTTGAGAGTTGTGATACGACGACCACAACAACAACAACAACAACGACAACAACAACAACAACAACAACAACAAGAACGACAACAAAACAGAGTGGCGGAAAGAAGAGAATCGATTCCTCACCTTTAAGGAAAAAAAGGGGTGGGGGGTGGGAAGGGGGATAAAAAGAAATGAAAAAAAAATGTGGAGGACAGCAGGAGACAGGAGGACGAAGAGCAAACAGTTGGTATTGAAGCAATTCCTGGAAAAAACGTACTTGAGTGTGTGAGTCACTGCAACACATGTACGCTTTCACTGATTCTCCACAATGATCTTTAAGAATTCGGCTTGCTTTAACAAGGTCTTTTGTTGTTATTGTTGTTGTTGTTTTGTTTGTTTGGTTGGTTTTTTTTTTTTTTTTTTTTTTTTGCTTGTGGATGAAAACAGGAAGAAACTTATCGTGCTTGGGTGTCTGTTATAATCAGGTCCCGGTAGCCGTTTTTGATAATCTGATGTGAAATGGGAGGAATGGGGGGGGGGGGGGGGGGGGGGGGGTGATGGGGGTGGGGGGGGGAGGCAGAGTTAGGAATTTTAATTAGGAAGGATTAAAAGTGTAGGGTAGGTGAGTTTTTTCTTATCCTTACGTGTTCATCTGTGCGAAAGGCTTGCAGGGCAAAATTGGGGAGTGGAGTCTCTCTCTCTCTCTCTCTCTCTCTCTCTCTCTCTCTCTCTCTCTCTCTCTCTCTCTCTCTCTCATATGTATTGTATTGGAGTGACATTACCAGGGAACTTTTTTTGTATTTGTTTCCTTTTTAGTCGCTGTTGTGTGCCACTGTTGCTAGACATTACTCATGATAGCCCCTTGCCAACGGGGCTTTTTGCTAACAGCAATAAAGTTGTGTCATTCTCTCCCTCTCTCTCTTCTCTCTCTCTCTCTCTCTCTCTCTCTCTCTCTCTCTCTCTCTCTCTCTCTGGCTGGTTTTGTCTCTGTCTTGTGAAAGAAGTCCTGAGAGAGAGAGAGAGAGAGAGAGAGAGAGAGAGAGAGAGAGAGAGAGAGAGAGAGAAGAAGAAGAAGAAGAAGAAGAAGAAGAAGAAAACAGCACAACTCTGTGACTTAGCTTCTCTCCGTTTAAACATACACTACAACTTCGACGCAAGTCAAGATAAATGTTGTCTCTAGTGGCCAGAGAGGACATCTTTTCTCATCGTGTACATTTCTTATCTCCATCTCCCCACCACCCCACCACCACCACCACCCCGAGCACCGCAAATAGTAACATCTTCTAATTGGTAGTGGAGTCGTGTCAGAATGCCCTTTCTCCTTCTGCTTCGGAGAGGACGCTACTATCAGGTCCCTTGATTTCTTTGTTGTTATTGGTGATACTGTGGTGTCGTTGAATCTAGCTGCTTCGTCTGTATTTTGTTTTCTTAACGTTCATCCAGTGCCGTCTTTGAGATTCCTGGGTGTTCCGTTGAGACCTAGGTAGTATCAGTCTCAGTTTCTGGCGTCACATGCCCTGCGAGCGGGTTTGTCCGTATACGCTGTACCACATCTGCTACGCGCGCTGCGTGGTCGTAACAACGGTACACAGAAGTTGAAACGTGTGAATGAGTAAATACCTGAATAGATAATCAAAACACGCATGTGTTCAAAGTTACTGTCTGATGCATGTGTTGAGTTTCAATAGGAATGTTAGTCCTGTTTTGTGTCTTTCTCTGAAGATGCGGCGAGGTGATTTAGAAAACAGAACGGTAGACTTTATGAGTGGGAGAATGGTGGGGGGGGGGGGAGACAGAGACAGATAGGCAGCTATAGAGATACTGAATCAGAGAGAGAGAGAGAGAGAGAGAGAGAGAGAGAGAGAGAGAGAGATAGACAGACAGTGAGGGAGGAGAGAGAGAGAGAGAGAGAGGAGAGAGAGAGAGAGAGAGAGAGAGGTTGCAGAGAGAGAGAGATTTTAAGTGTTTTCTATTCTACACACACACACACACACACACACACACACACACACACACACACACACACACACACACACACCTACCCCCTCCCCCTTCCTTGCCTGCCACCCCTCTCCCTGTTCCCCCATGTCCCCTCCCAATCGCTCCACAGACACGCACGTTTTGTGGAATAATGGAAGCAGACTCTGAGAGCTGCACCCCAACCACCACAGACACACGGGCAGGGGACAAAACTGCACGGGGCGCGTTCAAACCGCGCTGCGGTTTGTACTTTTTTTTTCTTTCACCACTTTCTTGACTCACGTGTATAACATGGCGCGCGAGGTGTGTGTGTGTGTGTGTGTGTGTGTGTGTGTGTGTGTGTGTGTGTGTGTGTGTGTGTGTTTGTAGTGTGTGTGTGTGTGTGTAGTGTGTGTGTGTGTGTTTACGCGTGTGTGTGTGTGTGTGTTGTGTGTGTGTGTGTGTGTGTGTGTGTGTGTGTATGAATGAGTGGAGATGCGGTGGTGGGGGTCGAGGAAGGGAATCCTTTCTTTTTCTAGCAGCTCAAAGTACTGGCACGACTGAGTTTGGTAGAACGATGATGAACAAAGAGAAGACCTTTCCCACCATTTCTTGCATGAAAATGTCACCGAAGGCTACAAACATTGTCACTAACATTATACTGATGTGTCATGCAAATATTGCAAGAGATATTATATTTCCTGTCATCCAATGAGACCATCTAGTTCAGTTTCCATCATTCAGAGAAGCAGCTGTAAATAACACCTGACTGAGTACGGAATGAAGTTTGCTTCGTATGAATGTATCTTGCCAAATCTTGCAAAACAAGAGCTGTTCATTTGTGGTAAATCGATCAATGATCATCCCATGATGTGTCCTGTTTTGGGAAAGTTTTCCTTGTTTTTTGTGTTTTTTTTCTTTTCCTACTTTTATTCTACATTCTCGGGTTTTCCTTCCTTTTTTCCATTTTTCCTCTCTCTCTCTTATATTTTCTTGATTCCTGCATTTTCCTCTGTTTTAATTCCTTTCTCGTCGTTGGAAGTAAAATCTATCCCTGGAAGCGCATTGTCATCATTTGTAGGATTTGTAGTGCCAGCTGTAACCCCTCATGTCGTTACAACCAGCGGTGGAACTGCGTAGAATAATGTTTGTATAGCCAGTTGTAACCCCTCATGTCGTTACAACCAACGGTGGAACTGCGTAGAATAATGTTTGTATAGCCAGTTGTAACCGCTCAAGTCGTTACATCCAACGGTGGAACTGCGTAGAATAATGTTTGTATTGCCAGTTGTCCCCCTTCACTACATGACATTTGATGGTCTAACGAAGGGAATGAAGTGTTGTTTGATTTCTTTTTTCCAAGCTATAGGATCATTTATTCACACGGCTCATTCCTCATCATAATCAACTGAAGATGAGTCCAGAGAGAGAGAGAGAGAGAGAGAGAGAGAGCAGCCAGCACTGACAATTTGACTCAAATGAATAGGACCTTTGTACTTTACAACAAAAAAGCAAGTGTCATAAACCCCAGTGGTAAGAATTGAGTATCAAGGATGTTGAAAAAAAAATTAAAGAAGTTTTAATGGGACGTCATCAGAGAAATATTAAATTGGACAAAAGTGTAGTCACAGACTCTCTTTAGTATGAAACCGCTTGGCATCCAAGACAAGAGGATACATTTTGGGGTTTGGAGCTGTTTTGGCGGGTGGCATTTAGATGCAGTGTGTTGAAATTGTATCCACTCGCATTTGTAGCAAACGTCGTTTGCTATTGTTGGGTTGTAGATTAGACCTAGCAACCTACAAAGCTGTGTGTTGCGCAAACGTCGTTTGCTATTGTTGGGTTGTAAATTAGACCTTGCAACCAACAAAAGCTGTGAGTTGCGCATTTGTCTCCCGAATTGTTGTCAATACAATGATGTCGAGTCTGAGGAAGATGTGGTGTGAATAAGTTTTTGAGCGAGGGTTTTATAGCCCAGCAACGGAATCTGCGTGTGGGGTGGGGGTGGGGGAGGGGGGGGGTCTCTGTTCGATTACAGTAACTAGTTTCTGTAGTTCAGCGTGCTGTGTATCTGTGGTTTTGTTGACGGCCACTATTTGTTCTGCCTACAATGACAGGGACTACCGTATGCTTCGGCTTGTTCGTGCTCTGTATATGTACTTGTTAGCTGATGAACATCTAGTGGGAATTAAATAATTGTTGATTGATTTTAAAAAGAAATGTTATTGGTTCCGCAAGACAATCCGGACACACAGAGTACAACAAAACACGATGCATTTTGACCTCTAAGGTAAAACAAACAACATTCAGGACATGTTTCCTTGGAGAGAGAGAGATAGAGACAGAGACAGACAGACAGACAGACAGACAGACTTTAGACTGAAGTATGTTCAGAAAAAAAGTCCTGAATGTTGTTTTACCTATGAGGTCGAGATGCATCATGTTTTGTTCTGTAATCCGTTTGTCCGTATTGTCTTGGGGAACCAATACATTTCACGTCAAAATTATGCTTCAATTTCTGCCTTCAGTCACCCCGCTTTGAAACTAATGTTTTGTTTTTTTTTCTCCGCGTGCGCTGGCTGATACTCCTGCGGACACGCCCTGTATGGACAGGCAAGGACCATCTACCCAACAAAGGGTGTGGAGTTTTGTGTAAATGACCGTGTTTTTTTTTTTCCATCCCGCCATTAAGGCAGCGATACTCCAACTTCGGGAAAGGTGCACGCTATGTGTAACGTGTCATCCATATCAACGGCCAAACTGGCCTTCTCTTCCGAAAGATTCAGATGGAATTTTACGTGTGTGCAAGATGTTATGCGTGCGTTCACACACGGAACCTCGGTTTATAGTCTCATTCGAAGGACTGTATGGGAAATGGAGTCAGAACCAATGTTAACTCCGATGGTAAAATCCCCCTGTACTTAAACGGCCCGGCGGAGACTCGAACGCGCAACCTCAGGATCACCAAGATTACCAGTCGTGCGCTCTACCACTCAGTGAGCTATTCCGGCCGCTGAATGGTTATTGATATCAGTCCTTTTTGATTTCCATCGTGCTCACGGAATAACTAACATCGACTGGTGATAGGAAAGAGTAGAGAGACGTAGGAATGAGTGGTGCTACCTGAACACGGTTCAAACTCTCTCTCTCTCTCTCTCTCTCTCTCTCTCAGGAAACGCCAGCCACATGCAATTCACGAAAATACTAAGTCGAGCGTCGAAAGACAGCCACTGGCCCCCTGAGGGCGAAGGAACTTCTCACAGCGACACATACCTCTGGATTGTCGAGAACGCTGTGAGTGAAACGAACGGAACGGAAGTGCGTTGCATGTCGGGGAGAAAAGCGGAGCATGCGCAGAGCGTGTGGGACGGGGAGCCCTGGGGGCGCTTTTGGCTGATGGCGTTCATTGTCTACGGACCATACCCGAAGATCTCTCGGTGTCACGAGGAGAAGATCATTAGCGCTTACGCGGGATTGGTTCGCGGAGATCCATCATGGGAACTAGGGCGTTAAAAGCTCTCGTTCTTTCTCGTTCGTTCTCGCCCTCCCACCCTTCCCCCCAGTATGAGCTCACCCCACCCCTTCTCTCTCTCTCTCTCTCTCTCTCTCTCTCTCTCTCTCTCTCTTCTCTGTTCATTGCTTTGAGTTCATGCGTATGTCAGGCATCTGCTGTATGTCTTTCAGCAGGGGTGTTGTGGTGAATATGGACTTGTCCACACATAGCGATGCTTCCTTTATGACCCCTGTCCCCCCCCCCCCCTTCTCTCTCTCTCTCTCTCTCTCTCTCTCTCTCTCTCTCTCTCTCTCTCTCTCTCTCTCTCTAGTACACGAGACCAATAAAGGTTAAAGAAATTTGCACGTTGAAAAAAATCATCCCGCCTCTGCCGACCCCCCCCCCCCCCCCCCCACACACACACACACACACACCACTTCCAAGTGGTGTATTACCAAAGATGTATTTCCTTCCTTCCCCTCCACCGCCTGCATCCTCAAACAATTCAAATTAACCGAACTGAACGATGATCGATAATCATCATCAGTATCAGATGGTTTTCAGGGAGTTGGCTCGGGAATGCCCCCCCCCCCCCCCCCCCCCCCCCCCCCCCACCTCATACCACCTCCACCTATCCCCAATCCTGGTCGTTCCGGCTTGGACCTTCTCATCTGTGCCAGTCAAAGCAAACTGACCATGGCCAATATTAAACCGTTTCAAAAAGTGTAACCACAGTACAAAATTAAGCCACCAGGGGGCTGATTTTTGACATAAGCGGTTAATATGATTATTGAGAGATCTACCCAAAATAACGTCGATTTCTTCTCTCTCTCTCTCCTCTCTCTCTCTCTCTCTCTCTCTCTCTCTCTCTCTCTCTCTCCAGTTTTGCTGAAACCAGTTGCCTCAAGACTCTGTGACACTCACAGGTGTGATGAGAGGTGGATGAGTGGTAGGTGGGTCCTCTAGGGGAAGGACTTGGAATAATTTCTTGATGAGAATTATCTTAATATTTCACCTACACCCTCTGTCTTACTAGTGGTGGAAGGAGCAACTTTCCAATATAAGTCATCAAAAGAAATTTTTATTTGTTCCGGGTCTTGTTAAAATACTTAACGAGTGGCTCTGAGATAAGTTTCCTTAGGCCTGTACTCTTAGAAGTACTTGTAGCTCCGAGAGACAGAATGGAAGAGAGAAGTTCAAACACATTCAACATTTGATTGAACAACAGAGAACTGACACAAGTTAAGTGCAGTTTCACATATCAACTTTACTTGCTTACACATAGGTAAGTATTTACATGTCGGTTCAGTAGACGAGATTTTAGTTCTCATTGAACCACAACAATGAAGGGCCCTTCCTCACTCCTACTTTACTTGCTTACACTCCGTGCAGCCGCTTAAGTTGGAATACAGTGGTCCTGTCTAAGTTACTCTGAATGTATATCGTTATTACACATCCACTTCGCTTGCGTGCACCCAGTGCAGTAGCCAAAGTGGTACTCATAGACAGGTTCTCACTGTTCCATCATAAAGTGAGGGTAAGGGTCTGATGGATTTGAGTCCAGGGGAATCAATAGCTTAACTTATATCGGAGAGGGTAGTTGATCTCTCCTGTGGCTGGTGACTGCCCCTCCCGTGTAGATTGGTTGTCTAGTGTCACCATGGTTTAAAGTGTAGCCATGGTGTCGGGCGTTCCCCCAGTTTCTGGTGTAGCCCCAGAGTATGGTTTAGCCACGATGTGTAGCGTGACCAGGATCCCAGCTTTTTCCTGGGAATGAACCAGTGAATGACTTGAGATCCAGGAGGTTTCCAGGCCTTATCTCTAGTGGTCCCTTCGTCTTTCACTGTTCTGATCTACAGGCAGTCTTGAGGGGTCAGTGAAGTCGCGAACTTATGTGTCTGGTATATTTATTCTAAACTGCCAAATCAGGTTTCTGATCTAGCTGACAAGGTGTCAGTCAAACACCAGGAGTGAGAGGGGGAGGGATCTATTCTTACCAAACCGTTTGAAGTTAGTGCTGAGTTCCATGGCCGAGAAATTTATGCACGCGTAGACCGTGAATGTTAATTCAGACATCACGGTTAAACACAGTGACATCATTTACAAGAGGTTCACGAGCACGCAGACGGAAGATATGAAAGAGAAAGAGGGGGGGGTTGGAGGAGGGAGGTTTGCCGGTTACCCTTTGTGGGAAGTGAAGCCGCATGTGGCTCAGGTAGGGGGGAGGGGGGAGTGGTGGTGGAGAGAGCGGCTACATGCCTTTGTGTCTCAGGATAGGAGGGGTGGGGGAAGATAGCGCCGGGGAAGGGGGGGGTGAGACTGACAATTGTTAAAATGCAGTGTAAATTTTCTAGCGGAATGCCCTGTGCAGAAGTGAAGGAGGGTTGAGAGGGGTAGGGAGGTGGGCTGATAAGAATGAAACGTGGAGTACGGCATGACATAATTTTTTCCTTGTAAGTGGGGCGGCTCGCGCCGTTCTAAGAGAGTGAAAGGGGAGGGGGGGGGTGAGAGGGGAGAGTGGGCCTAAATTTGAAATCAATTCTTGTGGTTTGGGGTTTGAGTGGGACCGATCGGATGGGTTTGTCAAGCGTTTCGTTACAACAGGCAGAACCAAGTAACAGAATGTGAGCGGCAATCGCTTTGTACCATACAGTTCGTGACTTACGATTACGAACTAACTCCTCAAACAACGTAAAGCAGTGTACTACACTTCGCCTAACAGCTTCTCGCCTAACCAAGTCATGCCTCGCCAAATTTAGGCTGGTCTGAACTGAACACCTATCAACTCTCTCCATAACGGACTGATTTCTGTGAGAGGCTAAGGGACGTCCCGAACCACCCTGTTTCGTTGTGCCCTTTCCCGTTTGATCCAGCCTGCATTTCTAGAGTCGTGTTGCTCTGAATCGGTTATCCTAATCAGTTAACACAATAGCAATTTGCTGTTTGGTGAAGGATCTTCCATGTAATGGCATTGCCCACTACGTCGCTCATTCCGGCTCCTGTCCACAGCTACACCCTGGCTTGTCCCGGTGCCAGCAACACACAGGGAGCATCAATGTCAAGTCGTTAGGGCTTTTAGCTGGCTGTGTGTGTGAAAGATGCATAAGGCACAAGCACGCATGAGGGAACACATTTGCATACACGCAATACGCACACATTCACGACTGACATCATGCAAACACATGCGCATACAAACAGAAACTCACACACACATAAGGTTACACTTTTTCAGTTTTTTTTTCTTTTTTATCTCATGGAATGGCCCCCTTCGTTGAAGCATGGCAACAGTGGATGAGTGGTGTCCATTTCGGCCCGTCTTGTTTCACCCTCTCCATTTTGCCCCTTTCAGGAAACTACAGTCGTGTCGTCTTGCTCTTTTCTTGTCTGAATTTTGTTTTTGAGCTTTCTTTTTTCTTTTCTTTTCTTTTCTTTTTTTTTTTTTTTTTTTTTTTTTTGTTGAGTTTATCAAAACAGATAAGTGAGTGTTCTGTTGCACAGCCCTCGAAACTTGGTTTCCAACTTTTTCTGTTGGAAGTTTCAGGCGGTTGGTGCCAAGTCTTTACATTCCCTAGCACGTTTTCAAATATCTGTCTTCATGTGATTTCCCCCAACAGGGAACGGAAAGGACATTTTGTCAAACGACCATCAATACCGTATCCATCACACTAGCAGAGTTGATAAACGAGGTAATGTATAGTTGAGGGCTGCAGATCTCACTGCCATACTGATCTGGCCGTGAGCCAAGTGAGTATGAAAAATGCACAAGTTTGTCGGATCAATCAATAAATGTTGTACCGAATTCTAACTTCTACGCAGAACGCTGGCCCTAGCCCTAACCCGAACCTGACTCCAATCCTAACGCATATCTAATCTAGCCACATCCATAACCTTTTAATCCTTCAGAAAAACCTGAAGAAAAAATTCTTTTTATTACACTCGAAAGAGTGACTTCCCCTGATTATGGCTTTTGCGTTCCCGAATACGCTTCTCCTGCTCCAATATGGAAGAAACCTAGCAGTAATCATTATAAAATGGGAAGCTATGAAGACGCAAAGGCGAAATTCGCTAGGGGAAAAAACTGTGCAATGACAACTGTAAAATCAAAATTAGAAAGGAAAATATAGGATCGAAAATGTGCACCCTTGCATACTGTTATGAGTGTCATTTCTTTCAAATTCTTCAGTGTTCATTGCCAAGAAAGTGGTTGTGATATATACGTTTTCAGATGTTATGACAAGAAGTGTGTGTGTGTGTGTGTGTGTGTGTGTGTGTGTGTGTGTGTGTGTGTGTGTGCGTGTGTGTGTGTGTGCAGAATCTCTCTCTCTCTCTCTCTCGCTCTCGCTCTCGCTCTTGTGCACGTGATGCACGTTTATTTATTGTGTTTGTTACTGACCGTTCGTACATTCCCGAGTTGTGACAGATGGTGTAGTCTCTTTTCCCAACTTCCATCCGCCGCATGTCAGTGTAAGAACTTGGCCAGGGCTCCAGTCTGCTTTTCAACATCACGTCCGGTAAGCTCCGTTCATACCGCTCAGCCCCCCCCCCCCCCCCCCCCCCCCACACACACACACACGTACACTTTTACCGCAACCTGAAGTGTGGTAAACAAACAGATAAAAGAAAGAACACAAAAGATGAGATCAAGAGAGAAAAAAGATGATGATAATTATGACGATGACAACGATGATGGTGTTGATGATGATGATGACGACGATGATGATGATGATGATTATGACGTTCATGATGATGACAATGATGATGATGACGATGACGACGATGATGATGATAAAGAAAAGGAGAGCAACAGATGGTTACATGTAAGAGGAAAGTTAGGTAGACGAAGACAGGAAAACAAAGAAGGAAAGAAGAAAAGGAACGAAGACAGTGAGGAAAAGGATAAAGAAGATGATGATGGTGATGATGACTATGATGATGTTGATGATGACGATGATGATGATGATGTAATGATGATGATGACGATGATAATAATGATAATCATGATCATGATGATCATTATGGAATCTAAGAAGACAAAAGAAACAAAACACAACAAAACGAAGATGAAGTAAAAAAAAAAACAAAAAAAACAGGATGCAAAGCATATAAACGTACTCCCAGTTTATCTTGAATACGCGTGAGATATTTCATAAAGAGGAAATACCGTTTTGGCCCGTTATAGTCGTTAGTAACGGCTATAACGGTAAAAGAACACATCGGGCATGGTCCGTGACCCATAATGAACATACCTTCAAATTTTCAGAAAGATCGGCCAAGTACTTTCTAGGATATTCCATAAAGAAGGAAAACCGTTATGGGCCGTTATAGCCGCTAGTAACGGCTATAACGGTTAAAATAACACATCGGGCATCATCCGTGACCCATAATGAACACGCCTACAAATTTTTTAGAAAGATCGGACAAGTACTTTCTGAGATATTCCATAAAGAAGGGAAACCGTTATGGCCGTTAGTAACGGCTATAACGGTAAAATAACACATCGGGCATCATCCTTGACCCATAGTGAACGTGCTTACAAATTTTCAGAAAGATCCGCCCTGTAGTTTTGTCTGGAGCGAGTGGAGCACATTTTGACCACGGACGGACACACACACACACACACACACACACACACACACACACACACACACACACACACACACAGAGTATTTCTTCGTTCCCGTTCTAAAGTACTCCCTGTTCTATAAGAACTGGGAGTACAAAAATAGTGAAAAACAAGATGCAAAGCATATAAACGTACTCCCAGTTTATCCTGAATACGCGTGATATATTCCATAAAGAGTAAAAACCGTCTTGGGCTGGTGTAGCCGTTAGTAATGGCTATTCTGGTAAAAATCGGCCATCATCTGTGACCTATAATGAACATACTTACAAATTTTCAGAAAGATCGGCCAAGAACTTTCTGAGATTTTCCATCAAGAAGAAAACCATTATGGGCTGTTAGTAACGGCTATAACGGTAAACTTAAACATCGGGCATCTCTGTGACCCATAATGAACATACCTACAAATGTTCAGAAAGATCGGCCACGTACTTTCTGAGATACTCCATAAAAAGCAAAAACCGTTATGGGTCGTTATAGTCGTTAGTAACGGCCATAACGGTAAATTAAACTAGTTGCAAAGCGAGACGACTGCAGGCGGAAATCTAAACAAATCTTAAATAAATGTTAGCGAACCGCCCAGAGAACGTGCACAAACGAGTCACAAGACGAAACACAACGCGTTTCGACCTCTTAGGTCTTCATCGGGTGAGACATAAACGAATAAAACAACGAAAATTCACTTAGCTTTGATCGCTTCAGATCACTTCACAGGGTTCAGCGCAAAGAAGAAGGCGTTCACGTCCGTGGTCAAAATGTGAAGTGATCTGAAGCGATCAAAGCTAAGTGAATTTTCGTTGTTTTATTCGTTTATGTCTCACCCGATGAAGACCTAAGAGGTCGAAACGCGTTGTGTTTCGTCTTGTGACTCGTTTGTGCACGTTCTCTGGGCGGTTCGCTAACATTTATTTAAGATTTGGTAAATTAAACGTCGGGCATGATCTGTGACCCATAATAAACATACCTACAAATTTTCAGAAAGATCGGCCAAGTACTTTCTGAGACATTCCATAAAAAAGAAAAACCATTATGGGCCGTTACAGCCGTCAGTAACGGCTACAACTGTAAACTAAAACGTCGGGCATCATCCGTCGCCCGTAATGGACATACCTACAAATTTTCAGAAAGTTCGGCCACGTACTTTCTGAGATATTCCATAAAGAAGAAAAACCATTATGAGCCGTTATAGCCGTTAGTAACGGCTATAACGGTAAACTAAAACATCGGGCATCATCCGTGACCCATAGTGAACATACCTGCTAATTGTCACAAAGATCGACCACGTACTTTCTGAGATATTCCATAAAAAAAATTTAGAAAGAGAGGATGTTAGTTACCGCCAATGACATTGACAAACAAAGCACATGACAAGACACGATGCATTTCAACCTCTTGGGTCTTCTTCAGGCGAAAAAATAAATCACATTTAACATTTAAGACAGTACAAACAAAGAACGAAAATGACTCATCTGTTGTTGTCCATGTGGTGGGGAGAACGGCTATAACGGGGTAAATTAAAACATCGGGCATCATCCGTGACCCATAATGAACATACCTGCTAATTTTCACAAAGATCGGCCAAGTACTTTCTGAGATATTCCATAAAGAAGAAAACCCGTTACAGGCCGTTACAGCCGTTAGTAACGGCTCTAACGGTAAACTAAAACATCGGGCATTATTCGTGACCCATAATGCACATACCTGCTAATTTTCACAAAGATTGGCCAAGTACTTTCTGAGATATTCCATAAAGAAGAAAAACCGTTACAGGCCGTTACAGCCGTTAGTAACGGCTCTAACGGTAAACTAAAACATCGGGCATCAACTGTGACCCATAATGAACATACCTGCTAATTTTCATAAAGGTCGGCCAAGTACTTTCTGAGATATTTCATAAAGAAGAAAAACCGTTACAGGCCGTTACAGCCGTTAGTAACGGCTATAACGGTAAACTAAAACATCGGGCATTATTCGTGACCCCTAATGAACATACCTACACATTTTCACAAAGATCGGCCAAGTACTTTCTGAGATATTCCATAAAGAAGAAAAACCGTTACAGGCCGTTACAGTCGTTAGTAACGGCTATAACGGGGTAAACTAAAACATCGGGCATCATCCGTTACCCATAATGAACGTACCTGCTCATTTTTACAAAGATAGGTCAAGTACTTTCTGAGATATTCCATAAAGAAGAAAAACCGTTACAGGCCGTTACAGCCGTTAGTAACGGCTCTAACGGTTAACTAAAACATCGGGCATTATTCGTGACCCATAATGAACATACCTACAAATTTTCAGAAAGATCGGCCACGTACTTTCTGAGATATTCCATGAAGAAGAAAAACCGTTACAGCCGTTAGTAACGGCTATAGCGGTAAACTAAAACATCGGGCATTATCCGTGGCCCATAATGAACACAACTACAAATTTTCATGAAAGATCGGCCCAGTAGTTTTGTCTGGAGCGAGTGGAACACATTCTGACCACGGACACACAGACAGACAGACAGACAACACAGACAGCATTTCTTCGTTCCCATTCTAAAGTACTCCCTGTTCTATAAGAACTGGGAGTACAAAAAGGAAAGGAAAAGCACTGAAATGCGAGGAACTTTCTTTAAAAAAAGAAATAAATAAGGAAACCAAGTAGCATCAAAGACAAAAGACCTGACAAGCACATTCAGAGAAAACAGGCCGAGCGAAAAATGTTGATCAGGTCCCGTCATATCCATCATCTTTTATCATCGTTAATGGGGGATTAAAAGCCACCCCGCCTCCTTCGCTCTCTCTGTCTCCGTTTCTGTTCTCTCTCTCTCTCTCTCCTCTCTCTCTCTCTCTCTCTCTCTCTCTCTTCCTTTCTCTGTCTCTCTTCACTTTCTCTCTCTCTCTCTCTCTCTCTCTCTCTCCCTCATACACGCACACACACATACACACTCTCTCTCTCTCGCACTTTCTCTTTCTCACTCACTCTCTTTCTCTTTCTCTCTTCTCTCTCTCTGTCTCTTCTCTATCTCTATCTCTCTCTCTCTCTCTCTCTCTCTCCCCTTCCTCCCTCCCTCCCTCCCTCCTTCCCTTTCACACACACACACACACACACACACACACACACACACACACACACACACAGAGGGAGAAGAGAGAGAGAGAGAGAGAGAGAGAGAGAGGAGAGAGGAGGAGAGAGAGGAGAAGCGCGCTCGCAACACACACACACACACACACACACACACACACACCACACACACACACACACACACAGAGGAGAGAGAGAGAGAGAGAGAGAGAGAGAGAAGCGCGCTCGCAACACACACACACACACACACACACACACACACACACACACACACACACACACACACACACACACACACGGGAGCCCGAAAACGCGAAAACCGATGAGCGCGAGTGACCAGGCCTTTCCCCACTTTTACAATTCCCTTATTTCCTCTCCATGGCGCAATATTTCAAAATCGGCTGTTTATGATCTTTTACCTGTCAGGCCAAAGCCGATTTATGAGGAAGCGACTATAAAACAGAATGACAAATTGATCTGTTGGGAGGGGGGCGGGGGGGGGGAGGGTCTGGGGGGGGGATGAACAAACAAACAAACAACAGAAGCATGGCAAACAGCTGAAGGATAAAGCTCATTCGTTGCCGAGATAACATGATGGAAAGAGGACAGTGTTTTCTTTCTCTCTCTCTCTCTGTCTCTGTCTCTGTCTCTGTCTCTCTCTCTCTCTCTCTCTCTCTCTCTCTCTCTCTCACTCACTCTCTCTGTCTCTCTGTCGTCTGTCTGTCTCTCTCATTCTCTCTCTCTCTCTCTCTCTCTCTCTCTCTCTCTCTCTCTCTCTCTCTCTCTCTCTCTCTCTGTCCTAGCGAAGAGTAGTGTGTAGTCCGGTTTAATATAGCTCAGTATATGTGTGTGAGTGCGTGTGTGTGTGTACGTGCGTGTGTGCGTGTGTGTGTGTATGTGCGCACGTGTGTGTGTGCGTGTATGTGTGTGTGTTTGTATGTGTGTGTGCGTGTGCCTGTGCGTGTGTGTGTGTGTGTTGTGTGTGTGTGTGTGTGTGTGTGTGTGTGTGTGTGTGATCGAGTCTCGGTGTTTATGCACATGGTTCTAATCAGTCCATGTTGATATTATTGTCTCCGTGGATCTCAGTTAGGGTGATTTCAGAGTATAAATTCTCAATGACGTCACGTACGCTGCGTTCCATGGTCAAAGAAGATAGTTCCAAGCCGTTCCACTGTGTGCCACGGAAAGGAAAAACGAACTGAAGGGAGGCAGGAGAATCGTGGCAGATGGCCCCATCCTGTTCGAACCCGTTAGAGCGGGAAAGCCCCAGGGGTGTTCCCGAGAGAGAGAAAGAGAGAGAGAGAGAGACTTTCAG
Organism: Conus canariensis; assembly: GCA_033310375.1. Classification (NCBI taxonomy): domain Eukaryota; kingdom Metazoa; phylum Mollusca; class Gastropoda; order Neogastropoda; family Conidae; genus Conus; species Conus canariensis. The sequence continues at coordinate 5,108,190 of CM065737.1, forward strand.
AATGTCGTGGGTGTTGGAAACTCGGCAACTGACTTGATCTTGCACGAAAACGTGAAGATTCACAAAGGCTGCGCGCGTGAGGTACCCTGCGAACTGAGTGACGTCGAACAGAGCAACGCTTAGGTCGAGCGGTGAGGGAGTATGCTGGAAAGATTCTACCGTGGGGCAGTCCATGTCGACCTGAACGGCATCACCCACACCTGACGGCATCACCCACACCTGTGCCTACATCGGGCCACGAGCGATAAAGAAGAAACCACAGGAAGGGACGCAGCCGTTGTTCGAATCGATGTTTTCATATGAACCCTCTTTCCGTTCCTCCTCTCCTCCTTCCCCTCCTTACACATACAGAGACACAGCGCGCGCGCGCACACACACACACACACACACACACACACACACACCACACACACACACACACACACACACACACACACACACACACACACACACACACACTGCCTTTGCCGTTAGGGCACCGAGCTTGGGAAAGCATCTTGTGGATCGTCACTTTGTCAGCTCAATACCTGTTGTCACGGTATGATACAACGTGAAGTGGAACAATGCAGCAATCTCCAGGTAAAAAAGAAAAATGTAACAGTGGTACAATTTGCAGGTGCGTTATTCACATATTTGCTACCTTTTTCTTGCGTAGTGCTTGAAGAATGCAATAGCATTTTCAGCCATTAAGCGCGAAGTGCAACCCAAATCGAATCGTTACTTGGGAGGGGGGGGGGGGGCGTGTGTTGCATCAGCATTTTTCAAATTAGATCATTCTTTTAATTAGTTAAAGGATGGCACGGTGCTGAAAAAGAATATAGTTGTCGATAGCCTGAGAAGGTGGAGGGGCGGGGGTGGGGTGTGGGGGGGGGGGGGGGTAATCAGAGAATAACATCCGAAAGGAGTCATAAACATAGCATCCAGCAGCAATGTTATCCTAGCGGTCAGCGAACAGTGAAGGTCATTTATTGTTCATTCAAGTGATGTAGAAGAGTTCATATCGCTGGAAATAATATAATGTAGTACCCCCATCCACAACAAAAGGTTTTGATCTATGGAAATAGTATAATGTATTACCCATCGACAACAAAAGGTTTTAATCTCTGGAAATAGTATTATGTATAACCCATCGACAACAAAAGGTTTTAATCTCTGGAAATAGTATAATGTATTACCCATCCACAACAAAAGGTTTTAATCTATGGAAATAGTATTATGTATAACCCATCGACAACGGAATGTTTTGACCTCTGGAAATAATATCATGTATTACCCATCGACAACGAAAGGTTTTAATCTCAGTATTCCGTTGGCTTCACTACTCATTGATCAATAAAACTTGTAGAAAGCAGCAAGCTCGACAAAAAAAATTAAACTTGCTACATTGTTCCTGACTACTGCATTTTTCATCGCGAGGGCGGCATTGTTACATTCATTGTGGTATAAACGGTGCCCCATCAAACAAGACGTGCAGAAACCTTTCACAGCAAAGTGTGTCCACCACAGCCTGCCGAGGGATTTTGGAGGTGTGGTGAAGTCGCTTTCAAAACTCACTTACTGGGAATGTATTAGAATCATCCGTTGTTCCGTTATCTTTGTTCAGCACGCAAGCTAGTCCCCAAATACGCAAGCCTTGAACAGAATCCGATGGTTTGATCTATCAAGTCACCATTTCTAGTCCGTGACGAAAAAAAAAAAAAAAATAACGGCTTAACATTAAGGATTTTGTTTTCTTATCGCAGGCCCTTGAATACAACATTTATCTTGTTTGTAACGGAGATAAAGCGGGTTTCAAGCAGAAAAATAGAATTCGAGACTATGTTTTCA
>CM065737.1:5125016-5127516 GCA_033310375.1 Conus canariensis
TCTCTCTCTCTCTCTCTCAGATGCTGATTTAGTACTTACATATGGTTTCTGTTCGTTTGTTGCACGTTTACGCGCACGGTTATGTATGTATGTGACTGTGTGTGTGTGTGTGTGTGTGTGTGTGTGTGTGTGTGTGTGTGTGTGTGTGTGTGCGTGCGTGCGTGCGCGAGCGCACGCGCATTCGTACACGTCTCTGTCTGCGCCTTTGTGTAAAGTGTGTCTGCGTGCGTGCGTGTGTTTCTTTAGAGAGCTTTGACCTTTGAATAAAAACCATAAAAAACATTTGTCACTCTCCAATGCTCTCTCACATTCCATTCGTTGTTTGGCCCCCTTCTCTCTCTCTCTCTCTTCTCTCTCTCTCTCTCTCCTCTCTCTCTCTCTCTCTCTCTCTCTCTCTCTCTCTCTCTCTCCTTCCCACCCTCTCTCTCTCCTCCCCCCCACCTCTCCTCCTCTCCCCCCCTCCCCCCCCCCCCCCCCCCCCCCCCCCCCCCCCTCACGCCTGCTGCCGAAGATGTAGGGGAGCCAGTGAGCCGGGTGCAGGCAAATGGTACCGTATGTCTTCATCAGCGCGGGGAACTGGGCACCATGAAGATCTTAGCCACATTAGCTGCCCACATACATCACAGCGTATTACAGTCATTGGCAAACCGCCGCTGGATTGGGAGACACGCGCAAAAAAAAGAGAGAGAGAGAGAGAGGTAGACGGGGAGAGAGAGAGAGGGGGGGAGAAGAGAAAGAGAGGGGGGAGGGGGCGGCATACAGGCAGACAGACAGACAGACTGACGTGATGAGATAGAGGTGATAAGACAGAGTGTAAGAGAGAGACAGACGGACAGGCAGACAGACAGACGGGCTGAGATAGAGGGGATGAGACAAAAAGAGTGTAAGAGAGAGACAGACGGACGGACAGACAGACAGACAGACAGACAGGTGGACGGACAGACAGACAGACAGGAAGAGAGAGGGGATGAGACAGAGTGTAAGAGAGAGGGACAGACAGAGAGGGTGAGGCAGGGAGTTAAGATAGTGAGAGAGAGGAGAGAGAGAGAGAGAGAGAGAGAGAGAGAGAGAGAGAGGTGAGACAGAGAGAGACAGAAGGGTGCGAAACAGAAAGAGGGAGAGAGAAAAAAATGGGGGGGGGGGGGGGGAGACAGACAGACATAGGGAGGTAGGCTCGCAGTGTGTATATGTAGTGTTTTGTGTATATATCTGTACGCGTTTAGTGTGTGCGTGCATGCACTTGTTTGGCGGGGGAAATGGGGGGGAGGGGGGGGGGGGGCGGGAGGGGGTGCTTGGAGTAAAGAGAAAAAGACGGAGGAGGGAGGACAGGATTCAATATTATTGAAAACCAGTGTCGCATATTCGCATGCACACATTGCTCCTGTACGCATGATGAGGTGTGTGTATGTGTGTGTGTGTGTGTGTGTGTGTGTGTGTGTGTGTGTGTGTGTGTGTGTGTGTGTGTGTGTGTTTTGAATTTTATTTTAAAGAACTAAATAATTGTTGTCTTTTGGCTTTCTTCAAAGGTCCTCCCACTTAATTTCCTCTGATCACAATTTCAAACCTTTTTCGTCGTAATCTGTCGACTTGGCAGTGACACTGTGTACGCAGTCCAGGCTCGGCGCTAGCTTTCCCTTGTACAGTGTCTGTTTCTCCATATGGCTTTTAATTAATGCGGTTTTTGTTGTTGTTGTTACACTTACATGTTTTTCTTCATTTAATTTCCACATTTTATTCTCTGAATCTGGAGGTATGGAATCAAAGAAAATGCCTGGTGCTGTCGTGACTGCCTAAGTAAATATCAACAGGTTCAGTATCATGTTGCAACTCTAGTGTAGTGCTATGTAATTTATTATAGTTATCTTGTGGTCATTGGCGGCGCTGATAGTGGTGATGGGGATGATGGTGGTGGTGGTTGTGTGTGTGCGCGCGCGCGCTGGTGTGTGTTTGTGTGTGTGTGTGTGTGTGTGTGTGTGTGTGTGTGTGTGTGTGTGTGTGTGTGTGTTGTTCTAGGACAGAACGTTTTTTTCCCTTCGTAACGGACAGCACTGGAGAGGTCCTGTGAGGTTCGCTGGCCGGCAGCAGCAGGCTTACAAGACTACAGCCAAAAAGCATACACACACACACGCGCGCGCGCGCGCGCGCACGTACGTACGCACGCACGCGGACGCACACACACACACACACACACACACACACACACACACACACACACACACACACACACACAGGGTCCCCCCTCCCCTCAACAACAACAACAACAACAACAGCAACAACAACAAAATACCGCCCTGCCTGCTGACAGTGACGTTTTTAAGAGTGGCCTCCCTTGATCTTGACATGTGCGCTCCTTCAAACTGTGCCCATGTTCTTGCCCAGCACTGCCATGCCTTCAGTGACGTCAGACCCTGTCACAACACGCCAAGAATGGGCGTCCTCTGTTCCGCAAGAGCAGGACGCTTTTGCAGCGTCTTTCGTTGTTGTTGTTAGTGTCGCACCG
>CM065737.1:5135016-5153154 GCA_033310375.1 Conus canariensis
CCAGCAGTTACCTCACAGGGAAAGTCGGTGTCATGGTCAGTGGTGCTATTTCTCAAACCACTCAGTTCTGGCAGGAAGATTGTTTCTGTTAGACATTCTCCAAGAAGTTCGCCTTCTTTGAATGCTGCTTCTAATTCTCGTGATTCTGTGGTCGCGTACACAGTTGGTGTGGTTCAGGACTCTGATGACGCATTACCACTACACACTCTACCTGTGCCCATGGCATCCTCTATGCCAGATGAGGATATTGATTCCGTACACTTTGATGGTGCTTTGTCAAACAGCAATGCTACGGAGTTAAGAAAAGTCTTTGAGGATTTTCAGGATATTCTTACTCCGAAACCAGGCTCCTTTTCTGGCAACGTACTATTGGATATTCCTCTAACTACTGATGTTCCAGTTAGGAAAAGGTGTTATGACATCCCCTTCTCTGCTAGAGAGGTTGTTGAGAGAGAAGTTGGCATCATGTTGGAACTCGGTATTATTGAACCCTCCAATAGTCCCTATGCCTCCCCAGTTGTTCTCGTCAGGAAAAAAGATGGTACCTGTCGCTTTTGCATTGATTTCCGTTCTCTAAATAAAATTACTGTCTTCGATGCTGAGCCCATTCCTGATGTGGAAAGTTTGTTTGCAAGATTGTCTGATGCGAAGTTCTTTACCAAGATAGACCTTGCAAAGGGATATTGGCAGATATTTGTTAAGCCCGAGGATCGTCCAAAGACAGCTTTTACAACGCATATGGGTCTTTTCCAGTTTGTCAGAATGCCTTTCGGTCTTGTGTCAGCACCTGCTGTTTTCGGACGCATGATGCGCATGTTAGCTTTGGATCAGTTTTCAGCTGTCAGTTTCTTTGATGATATTCTGGTTCATAGTGTTTCATGGGATGCACATGTTCGTCATGTGAAAGGTGTTCTTTCACGTCTGAGGTCCTTCAACCTCACAGCTCGTCCCTCGAAAATAGAGGCAGGTTTCCATTCTCTGGAATTTCTTGGACATATCGTTGGAGGTGGTACTATGCGTCCGGAACAGAAAAAGATAGATAAGATTCTGAGAATTCCCGCCCCTACTACCAAAAAGCAAGTCAGATCTTTGCTAGGTTTGCTTAGCTTTCACAGAAGATACGTTCCCAGTTTTTCCACCTTGAGTGCTCCACTCTCTGATTTAATCAAGGATGTTGGTCGAGCTGGAAGATCTATATCTTGGACCCCTGAATATGCAGTAGCGTTACAGAAGATTCAGAGTATTTTGTCATCAGCACCTGTCTTGCTGTTACCTCAGTTAGGTAAGCCCTTTGTTCTGCGAACTGATGCTAGTTCTGTTGGGCTAGGTGCTGTACTACTGCAAGAGGATGGTGATGTACTTCACCCAGTTGTATTTGGGAGTCGCAAGTTGTTGGATCATGAGAAATCCTACAGTACCATCGAACGAGAGTGTTTAGCCATTGTCTGGGCTGTTCAAAAGTTCGTTCGGTACCTTTGGGGAGTTAGCTTTATCCTCCAAACAGACCATCGACCTTTGACGTACCTGCGCACGTCAAATTTCAAGAATTCCCGGATTATGCGTTGGGCATTGTCTCTGCAGGAATTCTCGTTCGAAGTGGAACCACTTCCAGGATCATCGGACATTTTCGCTGATCTTCTTTCACGTTCTTGCAAGAACCAGTCTGTTCCTTAGACATTGGTTTGAGTACATCCCAGTTTTGATGACCTTTTTCATATATTTTTTCTTGAATTTTGTGCCCTGGAGTTGTTTACTTCCTCTTAGTAAAAAACAATTCGGACATTGTTTTGTTTTTTTTTAGGAGGGGGAGTATTGTGACGGACCGTTTTTCATCCGGTCACAAAGTTTCATGTGCGACCGTGCTTACCGGAAGGTAGTTGTCCGGAAGCCGGTTGCAAAATTTAGCTGACTGCTACTCACCGGCGCATTGCTATAAGCCGGGTGAGTTGCACCGGTTAGGCAGTCTCTGCAGTGATTCCGGCAACACAAGTTACAGAAGGCCGAAGAGGGACTCAGCCGTTTGCTAGCAGCAGTCAGGTGTTTTTTTGTTTTTTTGTTTTTTTTTTGCTGTCCCAACCTCTGTGCCACCTCAGAGGCAGTGCACCCACGCCGCTCATTCCGACACCCCGTCGACAGCCACAGCCCGGTCGGCCCCGCCGCAGCCCCGGCACCGGCAATCCACAGGGAGCAGTCAATGTCAAGTCGTCAAGAGGCAACCCACCGGAGGAGACACTGCACTGCTGCCGAGTGTTCAGTGGCGCCTGTTCTGATCTAACATACGCAGGACACCACCTACTAAGCCCCCTACTGATGACAATAATTGCTTAGTCGCGGAGCCGGCGTGAGTGAGCTCTCCCTCCGGAGGGCGCCACCACGTCTGTCCAACGACAGCCCCCATGGGCTCCCCGATACCGGTGACCCCGACGGAACCAAACCAAGGCCACAGATGTGCAGAGGACATCGAAATTGAGGTCACCATGAGAGCAGGGCATGAAGGGCCACAGAATTTCAGACTTTTTTTTTATGCTGATCGATGAGAATGAGGATGATTAAGATGATGCTGCGGATTTCCATTTCGGTCTGAGACTACAAGACAGGGCTGTACTCTACGCTTCCTTTCATAATATATCCCGGCGTCAACCAGGCCCGAGAGATACAGGCACCTGCAGTGTTGGTCAGGAAATTTGAGCAACACTCTCAGAAACGCATCCATTAAGTGGATGAAACTCGACTGTGTGGTCCCAGTCTTCCCAACTGAGTCCGCAGCAAACTCAACTCTGGGTAGGAGCCGGTCGGGGCAGAAAAACCCACATGACTCTGATGGGATTCGAACCCACGACCTCCCAGCCGGGAGTCCGCGACGCTAACCACTTCGCCACGGCGGCTGGTCCAGTCAGGTATTTATCATTGAATGTTTATTTATTAACAAACTAAAACTGTATTCCCGTTTAGGAGCGACTGAAACTTCCTCAGCGCTCTTGTGAAGGTTTTATTTAAAAGAAGAAAGTATTGTTGTTCTGTTATCCTATGACTTGATAGGGTAACAAAACGAAATTGTTTCGGAAAATGTGAATAGATGAAGTGAGTTATAAGAAGTGGTCTTCAGAAAAAAGAAAAAAGATTTTGTTTATTTTGTGACTTAACTGGCTATGAACTTCATGATGAAGAAAAAGTGTCTATTCTAATATGGTTTGCAAGAAGATGGAGAGTTTTCATGCTATGGATAATAAGCTCCCAGACTGAGCGACATAGACTTTTGTTTTTCATTCTGATGTGTGATATGTTTACTGAAGTGAAGTGAGCGTTCTTGTGTTACAAGAAAAGAAATGAACATTTCCTGAATTGACAAAAGACATGGTGATTATATGAAATGAATTGAACATTCTTGTTTACAAGAAAGCAAATGAACAGTGTGTGAATTAACGAAAGACATTTATAGTTTGAAAAAATAATCATCAATTGTGTAATGAAATTATTGTGTGTAATGAATTGTATTCATGGTTTATTGAAGAGGATCCAGATGGAAATCCTTTTCCCTAATTTGGAAGACTAGAGTCTGAAAGGTTCATATGGAAATCCTTTCCTGTGCAGTGTTATGATTCCGGAAAAGAGAATGTTGTAGTGTAATGATTCCGGAAAAGGGAATGTTGTAATGTTATGATTCCGGAAAAAAAGAATATTGTAATGATGAACGAATATGCTGATGTATGGCTCAAGTTCTAGTGAAATATGATGTAGCTAATGAATATGAACGAATATGCTGATATGTGGCTCAAGTTCTAGTGAAATATAATGTGGCTAATGAACATGAAGATAGTTGTGATTGCAATGAATAGTGGCCATGATAATCAAGGTAGTTAATCAGTTGCCCCCAGGTTGCTAGTGTTCCCTGGACTGACGGGGACTGGCTGCTACCGGGTTAGGGCCGGGGCCATAGCTGTGTTGACGCCCCGTTCTCCACCTGTTTGCTGCTGGTGTTGAGAGGCCTGCCTGAGCGCCGACAATTGCCCTACCTGCCACTGCGCCCGTGACCGACCACTGTTGGGCCAGTGGGTTGGAGACGTCGCTGCTGGTGAGCCAGGACGTCGCCCCTTCCTTTGTGCCAGCGACCTGCGTCCGAGGCCGTCGCTGTGTGTGTGGTGTGTGTGCCACAGCTCTTGGTTGGTGTTGAGCCACAGGTGGTGTGTGTGTGCCACAGCTCTTAGGTGTTTGAGCCACAGCTCGTAATTGAGACTGTCACCGTGTTGCTGACAGAGACGCCACGAACGTGTTAGTTTTCTTTTCCTTCTTTCTTCATTGTGAGCCACAGCTCTGAAGAGATTCTGTTGTCAGACTTGACTCGTCGCTGCCGCCGTCGTCATCATCGTTGGACCCGGCAGTTTTGATAGCTATAATTGCATTGACTTGTTGTGTGTGTACACCTGATGGTGGGTGTACCAACCTACGTTTAATTGGTGTGTTTATTTTGTATGTGTTTGCTTGATGGCTCGGGCGGCATAAAAAAAGAAGTGTTATATTGTTGCCTGGCTGTCCATGTTCGGATGAGTGGGTGTGTGTATGTGAATTAGAAAAAGTCGTGCATGCATCCAAAATTCTGAGTGAGTCAGACTTCCACACACACACGTATTTCCATCCGTAACACTATGACCATCGTGTTTTGTTTTGAAGATACATTTTACGGTGTGGCTACAAGCAAGTGAATGATTATGTCAACACGCCTTTTACTTTAAGGGAAAAAACAGCAGGCGCTCGCTGTCGACCATTTCTGCCGGTGTAACGTCCCATCTCGTCCCCCTCTCGCGCTGGTCCCCCGGGGGACCTACTGGTGTCCTAGATCGTCCCCCGGGGGACGAATCAGTGTCCTGAATCGTCCCCCGGGGGAATTTCTGGGCAGTCCCCCCGTGCTGTTCTGATCCCCCTGAATTCACCATCATGCCCGTCCCAGAAGGCCCCCCTCCCCGTAGTACTCTTGTAGGTGCACGTCTGTCTCTCTGTCCGTCTCTCTCTCTATTTCCGTGTCTGTGTCTCTGTTCCTCTCTCTCTCTCTGTCTCTCTTTTCTATCTCTCTCTCTCTCTCTCTCTCTCTCCCTTTGTCCGTCTCTCAGTCTGTCTCTCTCTCTCCTCTGGGGCAGGCATGATGGTGACTTCAGGGGGTACCAGAACAGGGGGGGGAGGGGGGCTGCCCAGAAATTCCCCCGGGGGACGATTCAGGACACTGATTCGTCCCCTGGGGGACGATCTAGGACACCAGTAGGTCCCCCGGGGGACGATCTGGGACACTAATAGGTCCCCCGGGGGACCTGCGCGAGATGGGGACGAGATGGGACGTTACACCGGGCAACACATTGTGAGATGACATCTTGCTGGCGTGAGGTCACCTTCAAAGCACCTTGTCTTAAAGAACAGTGAATCTACCAGAGCTCAGATAATACACAAGTTGTACGAGCACTGTAAAATTCGCCTACGACTGTTACTGAAAAGAAAATGCTAAGTCGTACTCCTACTTAAAAGGTAACTTGTGATCTCTAAACACAGTCTAACACGGAGAACATTTCGTAACAAACGCATTGGGCTCATAGGTTTACAAACTGCGTATTTCTTCAGTTTGACAGAGAGAGACAGAGAGAGAGAGAGAGAGAGAGAGAGAGAGAGAGAGAGAGAGAGAGAGAGAAAATGTGCGTTTTGTGTGGATGTGTGCGTGTGCGCGCGCGCACGTGTGCGCGAACTTGCGTAAGACGGAAATCTGTTTAATGTTCTATCACAGATATAGGTGATTGTAGACCTGTAATTAAAGTGTGATGGTTTTCACATCGGAAGTTATCGTTAAAAAAAACACAGGGAGGAGGAAGAGGAGGAGGGGGGAAGCTGGACTGTATGGAGAAGGGGAAATGTTGATGGAGGGGAGGTTCAAAGATAAACACCTAAAGTGGTCTGAAGTCCAATTACAGACAATGATTTATCGGTATCAATTCAACAAGAGACTCAACAGATAACGAATCTAAAAAGTAGAAGAAAAAAAAAGTCGCCAATCCTCCTGTCTGTGGATGACACACTGTCAAAGTTAGAAAGCCTTCATAAACTCGATCCAAAATGTTATGATGAACTCAGACAGACACACGTGTTATTGGGGTAATATTTAGTCCGTAGTGAATCACATAAAAGTCTAGAAGTTAGACTCGAGACAGGTCTGCAGATCGAAAAACAGTCTGCGATAGTCCTTTGAGGAGGTCTGGAAGTTGAAATGAAGCACGTAAAAAGTCTCTTTCCATCGAGTGTATTGCTCATTTCTTTGTGTGACAATGGAAAATTGACTTGTATAGTACCTGTAACTTTCTTTGCTCCACTCTTGGATGCTCTGTCTGCTTGATCGTTAAAAAGGAAGTGTGCGTACTTATGCGCGCCCACGTGTGTGTGTGTGTGTGTGTGTGTGTGTGTGTGTGTGTGTGTGTGTCGCGTGCGCGCGCGCGTGCGTGCGTGCGTGTCTGAGTGGTGTGTTTGTGTGTGTGTGTGTAGGAGTGCAGATGTTCACCTGCGCTCATATGTGTGGCGCTGGTATAATTATCATCTAAATACCCATGGGTTTATTTGTATAATTATCATCTAAATACCCATGGGTTTATTTATCCACATATTCATGTAGAAAAAAAACTCAATTGGAGGAACAGAACACAGACACGCCAACGATTTAGTTGCCAACTTAAAAACAAGAAGCGCTACTCTATGTACCCAGACTGACATTCACCAACAAGCACACACTGGACAACAAGAGAAACCCACACCTAACAACGGTCAAACTGAACTAGTACCTCTCTGCTGAGACAGAAGGCAGCTGGCGACAAAAAACAAAAAAAGCAAAAAAAAAACTCCGTGTCCTCTCTTGTCCTTGGAGTGGCCCCACTTGTCCAAGTCGTGTCCGACAAAGGAGCGACTCCCTCTGCAGCCTAATAAATCGGCCTCAGCACGTCACACTCGTCGGCGACTGCGCAGTCCCTACACAGAAAGAGACGGACGGTGAGGGGCCCGGGTTAAGAGGAGAGACATCAGATGGTAGATAATGGTGAGCGATTGACCCGCCGTCAGACAACAGATAATGGTAGCGACGACAGTAACTCGCGGGGCTCCGCTTAGTGCACGTGCAGCCCTCGGAACCGTTCGCTGCCGCCTCCCATCAAAGGGGGATAACAACCCGTCAGATCTCCTCACACAAACAAGTACGCAAAGGAAGAGCACCTTACTTCCCCACCCCACCCCCCCCCCCCCCCCCCCCCCCACCCCCCAAAAAAAAATTGAAAAAAAAAAAAAAAAAAGATTGGATGTCGAGAACGAGAATCAATCAGTTCGCGCATATCCAGAGAGAGAGAGAGAGAGAGAGAGAGAGAGAGAGAGAGAGATCTGGGGAGGGCGGGGGAAGGTGTGAGGGTTGGGATGGGGAGGGGTGTGTGTTTCCAACCAGTCAAAGCAATTACTGACATGTCTCATCGAATCATCACTCACAGAAATAAATCAGCGCGAACAGGTCATCCTCAGCAAGCTGGCCTATCAGTCACTTCATACATGCACAGGGAACGGGGAGATAGGTGGGGGGGGGGGGGGGGGAAGGGGGGGTTCTGTCACTAATTGTATAAATCATCGATGCGTCTCATTAAACAAGGTAACAATCGTCAAGCAAAAAAAAAAAAAAAAAAAAAAAACCAGGACGAATATGGTCCTCGGGAAAAGCTCAACAAATACCAGGGAGAGGGGACGAGGAGAGAGGGGCTCATGGAAGAGGGGGGGGGGAGGGGGGAAGGGAAGAGGAGGAGAAAGGAAGAGGGGGGGGGGGTCAGTGATTTCTCATCAGTGAAACCAGTCATTGGCGCATCTCATCAAACACAATAACGAGCAGGAGACGAGAACAGCAACAAGCGAAAACAAAAGCTCCAAAAACCCCTAGCGAGTGAGTTATCTCCAGCGTACACAGGAGACTGAGAGACTGTGAACCGTCTTCTGACAAACACTTGCGTTGTAGTGGCGTTGTAAGATATAATGAATGAGCGGGGGGGGGGGGGGGGGGGGGGGGGGAGGCGTAGGGTGGATGGTGTTGGAATGAGAGAGAGAAAGGGGGGGGGGGAGGCTGGAGAATGTTGGAGCATATTGTAAGTGCATATTTTGTTAAGAAAAATGTATTGTAACATATTTAGTTTGAATTTACTATTTCACTTTAATCCTCCATTTTCTTTTAAAGTTTGTCATTACGCTGAGTGGTTTTACTTTGTTTCTTTAATGTCAATACAAATTCCAAACTAATCGGACAGTAAACGCGTTTGTGTGTGTGTGAGTGTGTGTGTGTGTGTGTGTGTGTGTGTGTGTGTGTGTGTGTGTGTGAGAGAGAGAGAGAGAGAGAGAGAGAGAGAGAGAGAGAGATACACTGGATTTTAAGGCGCGCACTCCATAATGGCACACATAACTCTATCTCAATACAGCCAAAAGATTGATAGTGTTACAATGAATGAAAGGTACATAAACAACTGATATACTCGTAGTATCATATGATTGGACACAGTCAAACAAAATCGGAACTGTTATTTGGTTGTTTTTCTATCAATTAGTAAAATTCCACAAACTATAGATCCAGTCAATAAACACAAAAATGGCCTTGACTTGTTAATGAGTTATCTTGTTCCCTTGAGAAAGACTTGTTCAGCTAAAGATCTCTCTCTCTCTCTCTCTCTCTCTCTCTCTCTCTCTCTCTCTCTCCCCCCCCCCTCCTCTCTTCCTCTTACACACTCACAACACACACACACACACACACACACACACACCACACACACATACACATACACACACGTATGTGCATATGCACCTCTCTCTCTCTCTTCTCTCTCTCTCTCTCTCTCTCTCTCTCTCTCTCTCTCTCTCTCTCTCTCATGCGCACACACACATGTGCATTCGCACCTATGGGTGTGTCTGTATGTAGGAGACAGTGTGCGTATTTGTATGTTCGGGCGAGAGAAGTTTCAGAGGATGTTTCTTTTACTAGAAAGCTTTGGAACCTAAAGTGTCATTATTTTGAAGAATCCTCAGAATGTTGCGGACTAATATCATCTTTCACCCTGTGATTACCATGGAATAGCCATTGACCTTCCCTGTACAGGCCATGATCCCCTGACTTCCACCGCCTCTGGAATCTTCTCTCTTTTGTGTGGTTGTAATGTATCCTATTGAATTGTTTTGCAATACCAGTTTTTGTTTTGTTTTGTTGTTGTTCTTTTTATTTACAGATTTCTCTGTGAGAGATTTGGGTTGCCCTGGTGATGCATGTCGTTCTTTGAGAGAGAGAGGAAGAGAGAGAGAGAGAGAGAGAGAGAGAGAGAGAGAGAGAAGCGTGGGGAAGTTGGAAGTGTGTGTGTGGAGGAAGAGAGAGAGAGAGAGGAAGAGAGAGAGAGAGAGAGAGAGTAAAGTGGAGTGTTATACAAAACGTTTGGCAAGGAAACTTCTTTGCTGCCATGGATCCTTTAACGTGCGCAAGGTTCATGCTGCTCACCGTACCTCGTCACATCCGAAAGACTAGCTGTCCGACCACCGCTTGGACCCCACTCCAGCGGACACGGGGTCGGCGGAAAAAAAGGGAGCTGCAACCCCCCCCCCCCCCCCCCACCCTCAGCGAGACTTTTCTTCTTCTTCTTCTTCTTCTTCTTCTTCTTCTTTCTTCTCTTCTTCTTCTTCTTCCTCCTCCTCCTCCTCTCCTCCTCCTCCTCCTCCTCCTCCTCTTCCTCATGCTCATTTTCGTCCTCCTCCTCCTTCTCTTCCTCCTCCTCTTCTTCCTCCTCTTTCTCTTGCTCTTTTTCGTTCTTCTCCTCCTTCTCTTCCTCCTCCTTCTTCTTCCTCCTCTTCTTCCTCTTCTTCCTCATGCTCTTTTACGTCCTCCTCCTCCTCCTCCTCTTTCCTCCTCCTCTTCTTCCTCCTCCTCTGCCTCTTCTCTTCCTGCTCCTCTTCCTCCTTTCTTACTATTACTAATACTACTGCTACCACCACAACTAATGCTACTAGTTCTACTACTTCTACTACTATGTCCCTATCCCTCATCTCAAGAACTCCGAGTTTGACCATTGTAAGATATTTGCGGATAAACGCTTTAAATCCTTTCATTAGGTCGCTGTCTTCCGTCTTCGGGGAATTCGCGAGACTGGAACGACAGACCTGGAATCTTTCGACTTCCACGATGATTTCGTTATCCTCAAGGCTGTCAGTTCACTGTGGACGTTGAGAGGTTTTGAACCCCACGATGTGGGTCGGTGAGTTTCCCTAGGAGCTGCATTGTGGCAGCACAGTGACCACGGGGCTGAATCACCGGTGACGACTTTGTACATGCAGGCACTTTGTACATGCAGGCTGTTTCGTGTCGTCGTTTGTGTTCCGTGGACAGTGCGCCTTTTCTTACTTCTTCTGTTCGTTTGATTCGTGTTTGACAGCAGCGAGAGAAAAGCATCTCTCTGTCTCTCTGTCTCTCTCTGTCTCTCTCTCTCTCTCTCTCTCTCTCTCTCTCTCTCTCTGTCTCTCTCTCTCTGTCTCTCTCTCTTCTTCTCTCTCTCTCTCTCTCTCTCTCTCTCTCTCTCTCTCTCTCTCTCTCTCTCTCTCCCTCTCCCCCCTCCCTCTCTGTCTGTGCAGGGTTCATACAAGTCTTGTGTATAGTTTAGCACACGATGTCAAACTTTACCTGTGAATGCAATTAGGCAAACATTTGTAGTTTATTACACAAAAAAAAGTTTAGACTGGGAATTTCAGCAGCGGTCAGTTATCGTCACAGTAGATCTATTGGGATGTATCTGACTTGTCCATTACGCAAAAAAAAAAAAATGGAAAAGAAGACGAACTGCATTATACAGTCTAAGAGTGCAATATATACCAGCAAACTTCTCCAGAGATCCCGGCCAGTTTCGGTGATGCCCGCTTATGGCATCTCAGTATGAAAGCATAGTAACACATTTGCCAGTTTACTTGTTCAAGGCATTTCAGTTTCGATTGGTTATGACCTCGTGAGAGAGAGGACCTTCTTGTCTTCCCAGTATTCTGTAAAACTCTATGTGGTTATGACCTCGTGAGAGAGAGGACCTTCTTGTCTTCCCAGTATTCTGTAAAACTCATATGCTGTTGTTATGTTCTCCCTACCCCTTCATAAGGGCCAATGGTCTGTACGCGAATAAACCATCTGAGTTCTGAGTGTTTAGTTTTCTCTGTCTGTCTGTCTGTCTGTCTGTTTCTCTCTCCTCTCTCTCTCTCTCTCTCTCTCTCTCTCTCTTCTTCTTCTTCTTCTTCTTCTTCTTCTTCTTCTTCTTCTTCTTCTTCTTCTTTCTTCTTCTTCTTTCTCTTCTTCTTCTTCTTCTTCTTCTTCTTCTTCTTCTTCTTCTTCTTCTTCTTCTTCGTCGTCGTCGTCGTCGTTTTCTTCGTCATTCTTCTTCTTCTTTTTCTTTCTCCTTCTTCTTCTTCTTCTTCTTCTTCTTCTTCTTCTTCTTCTTCTTCTTCTTCTTCTTCTTCTTCCTCCTCCTCCTCCTTCTCCTCTCCGCCTTCCTCCTCTCTCTCCTTTCCCCCATCCTCCTCCCTCCTCTTCCTTCCCCTCCTATTCTCCTTTCCCTCTTCTTCCTCTCATTGTCCTTCTCCTCATCTTCCCCCCTCTCCATTTTTTTCTTGTCCTCTATTCTGTATTAAATGGAAGTCTAAGCTAGCTGAAAGAGAACAGACGATGGGCTATGCTGGGAAAGAACAAATGCAGGAGACAAATCTGTGTGTGTGTGTGTGTGTGTGTGTGTGTGTGTGTGTGTGTGTGTGTGTGTGTGTGTGTGTGTGTGTGTGGTATCTGTGTGTTTGTTGTACGTGCGCGCGCGCACACGCCTGTTTCTGTCCCCATGTAGGCGTCCCATTTCATGCATGTCTGAAAGCGGAGAGTCTGGAGACAGACTGGTGGCTTGGCCACAGACGTAATGCTTAACGTACCTTACGTCCAGGCAGATAAGTCAATGGAAATACGCATTCTGTATGCAATCAAATCATTCGTCACAAAAAAAGACAGGAAAAAAACACACAGGAAGGCGGAAAAAAAAACACCACCGTCCAGGCCCTAGGAAGAAGAAGAAGAAGACCAGGACTAAACGACGAGGAAAAGATGAAGCCCATTGTGGGGCCCCCCAGATCAGGAAAGGATTGTCAGCGGCCCTGAATTAGGCTGAGCCCAAGAAGAAAAAGATTCAGCTGGCGGAGGGGGGGGGGGGGCTATCTGAATGGCAAAGGAGGCCACGGCCCGCTGGCCGGCCAGACCCTGGCGGAGTGTGGGAGGGACCGGGAGGGAAGGGGGCGGGCAGTCCACTTGAAGAGCCACAAAGAGGCGGCCCACTACTGCACATGATAGCTACCATACCGAAGCCCGAGGGCGATGGACGGAGGAGAGCCAGGTCGGAGGCAGGCTGACGGGAAGAGGGTTTGGTGGGTGGGGTGGGGTGGGGTATAGGGAGAGGGAGTGGGGAGAGGAGGGATAGTCTGTGTGGGTTGGTGGATGGGAGAAAGGAAGGAGGGGAGAGGAGAGAGAGGGAGAGGAGGGAGGGGGAGAGGAGGGATAGTGTGTGTGGGTGGGTAGGGGGGAGATGGGAAGGAGGGGGAGAGGAGGGATAGTCTGTGTGGGTGGGTAGGGGAGAAGGAAGAGGGGAAGGAGGATAGTGGGGTAGGGGAGAGGGAGGAGGAAGAGGGATAGTGTGTGTGGGTGGGTAGGGGGGAGAAGGGAAGGAGGGGAGAGGAGGGATAGTGTGTGTGGGTGGGTAGGGGGAGAAGGGAAGGAGGGGGAGAGGAGGGATAGTGTGTGTGGGTGGGTAGGGGGAGAAGGGAAGGAGGGGGAGAGGAGGGATAGTGTGTGTGGGTGGGTAGGGGGGAGAAGGGAAGGGGGGGAGAGGAGGGATAGTGTGTGTGGGTGGGTAGGGGGAGAAGGGAAGGAGGGGGGAGAGGAGGGATAGTGTGTGTGGTGGTGGGGGTAGGGGGGAGAAGGGAAGGAGGGGGGGAGGGGAGAGGGAGGGAAGGTAGTGGTGTGGGTGGGTAGGGGGGAGAAGGGAAGGGGGGGGAGAGGAGGGATAGTGTGTGTGGGTGGGTAGGGGGGAGAAGGGAAGGAGGGGAGAGGAGGGATAGTGTGTGTGGGTGGGTAGGGGGAGAAGGGAAGGAGGGGAGAGGAGGGATAGTGTGTGTGGGTGGGTAGGGGGAGAAGGGAAGGAGGGGAGAGGAGGGATAGTGTGTGTGGGTGGGTAGGGGGAGAAGGGAAGGAGGGGAGAGGAGGGATAGTGTGTTGGGTGGGTAGGGGAGAAGGGAAGGAGGGGAGAGGAGGGATAGCGTGTGTGGGTGGGTAGGGGGGAGAAGGGAAGGAGGGGAGAGGAGGGATAGTGTGTGTGGGTGGGTAGGGGGGAGAAGGGAAGGAGGGGGGAGAGGAGGGATAGTGTGTGTGGGTGGGTAGGGGGGAGAAGGGAAGGAGGGGGGAGAGGAGGGATAGTGTGTGTGGGTGGGTACGTGGGAGTAGAGGGTGGGGGAGAGGAGAGGGGGGTAGCTTTGAGAGATAAAACAAAATGAGCACAGAGGCGATTTGCAGTGCTTTTTAAAGGGGGGAGGGGGAGACAACAGAGAGAAGGAGAGGGAGACGAGCGAGAGAGAGAGAGAGAGAGAGGAGAGAGAGAGAGAGAGAGAGAGAGAGTGAAGGTGTATTCAGAATAAAGTGCGACTCGACAGATGTTGAATGACAAGGAAGCGAGTTTGAATGCGAGCAACCCCATTACATACTACTTTTGGAGAGAAAAAAAAGACACGCATGCAAACATTGATAATATATGCATGCATATACACAGGCATACATACATATATACAAACAGGCGTACATATTATATACACTGAAAGAAAAATCGTATATGCAATAGCCTGTTTAATAGCCAAAAGGGGGAAAGTGTAAAGTATAAGACATGTGAACGTTCGAGTTATTGTGTATGATTCATTCTAAGTAATTAGTAATATCAATTGCTAAATTCATCAAACTGTCTTTTGCTGTAATTTTACGGTGTTTTTTTTTTCCTTTCTCGAAGTGTGTTTGTGTGTGAATGAATGAATGAATGTGTGTGTGTGTGTGTGTGTGTGTGTGTGTGTGTGTGTGTGTGTGTGTGTGTGTGTGTGTGTGTGTGTGTGAATGCGCATGTTTCTCAAACTACATAGTGATGAAGGATAAACCGATGAGAAGAATACATATATGTATACAGTGCGTGAACGCACACTGCGATCGAAAAACCGAAACAAGCATGCGCGCATGCTCACACATCTACAAAGCGCGCGCTGACGTGCACCTGAGCTCATACACATGCGCATACACATATATGCAAAGAAGGACGGAAGTGTGGGGCAAATTACAGATTTCACAAACAGACCGGGATTGCAAGAGATTGCACAGTCTAAAGCCATCCGTCGTCACTCCCTCCGGTGATAGATAAGTAAAGTGCATGCTTTTAACGTCTGAGACAACCATCTCTCTTGGACTGAAAGGCCTGAGTTTTCGTTTTTCCTTTCCCAGACCCAGACATAACGTAAAGCCTGTCTCACACGCAGTCCGTTGAAGTTGATACATTTCGGTTTCCTCCCAACCTTTTATCTTACTGAAACAGCAATGAATGGCTTGCGTGTCTATTTCGGGTATCTGAGGGTGGGTATGGAGGTGGGAGTGATTCTGTGAGTGACTGTATTCTTATTTGTAATTGATGTGTATTACCGCATACTGCGAGAGTTTGACTTTACAGACTTACTTTGCAGAATGTCGAATATTTTCGGTCTTATTGGGGTATGATTATGTGTTTGATGAATGAGGGGGAAAGGGTTTAGGGTGGGAAGGAAGGGTAGAAGTGGGGAGAGAGGGGGGAGGGGAGGTACTGACAGCGAGGGGGGGGGAAGACATTGTGAAGTTGAGGATAAGAAATAGGAGAGGACAGTGTGTGTGTGTGTGTGTGTGTGTGTGTGTGTGTGTGTGTGGTGTGTGTGTGTGTGTGTGTGTGTGTTGCGGCGCGTTTGCGCCCGCGCGCGCGAGTGAGTATGCGTGTGCGCGGGCGCGCGCGCGTTTGTGTGTGTGTGTGTGTGTGTTTCTGACAACACTTGACTATGCATGCTTTTGTATCTTAACTTGTTCTTTGCATCCATGTGTTGTTTATTTGTGACATCTAGCCTGCAAAACTCGTTAAAAACCGGTTTGCAGGTTTGTTTGTTTTGTTTTGTTTTTCAAATAGGCTATCAAATAAACACAGGAACAAGCAAGGATGAAAACGTATAATTCTGTTTGAAGGTTTGTGAAACAACACTAGGCCCAGTCCTAAGGTTGAAAGGTTAAAGTCCATACAGCCTCACTGCCTCAGGGACAATGGTCTGTCAGAGGGTCACAGCATCTGGGGAGCAGCATGAAGAAAGGCGGAGCCCGTCCTCCCCTTCTGCCCCCTTTAACTTCCCCCGTCACCTGAGTCAGGTCCTCATTCACTGCTGCATGGACAGAGAGGGTTTTCATCCTCCCCCTTCTGCCCCCTTTAACTTCCCCCGTCACCTGAGTCAGGTCCTCATTCACTGCTGCATGGACAGCGAGGGTTTGCAAACAGAGAGAAAAAAAAATCCCGTAAGAGTGGTTCGAACTGACGACTGTCAGTTCCGCAGGCAAACGCTCTTAACCATGTGACTAAGGACTCCTCCGGGCCCGGCTGTGTGGGAAAAGCAGCGTGTGCACCACTTTGGAAGTATGTGATTTGTCCGCGCATCAGTCGAGGACCCCACCTTCACTGGGAGTCTGCCGTGCCCTTGCCGGCATGGTAGGAATAGGGCCCAGTCACCTGAAGGGGAGGCCACTCCATGATAATGCTGATGGAGATGCGGCTTACTGGGCGGTGTGGAGAGGACACAATATTGATTTGCATCTATTTTGTTGCACTGAAAGTTGGTAAGTAACATGTACAGCTTGGATCCAAGTTGTAGCGTTCGGGTCAACTAGACAGAAATTTGCAGTTACTGAAGACCTAAAAACGCACTTTGCAGCGTCATTTTTTGTTTGTTTTGTTTTGTTTTTGTTGTTACCTTTCAGATCTCTTAGAATGGATTAAAGAAAAAAGGCGAAACCAGGAATGTTTATCCGTAAAGAGTTCAGCAATTCCGTTGTCAGAACTAAGCACAAGAGACAGTTTCAGGTTATGTTGTTTGTAGCCTAGCTGTCCACATGGGTCCACGTCCGTGGAGCTAACAGCGTGTTATGTACTGCATACATTACCACAGCAAACGATTCCTTACAATTCAAAACAAAATGCAGTACGAACAGTAGCTACAGAAAAACGTTATGGATAGATATGGGGGAGAGAGAGAGAGAGAGAGAGAGAGAGAGAGAGAGAGAGGAGAGAGAGAGCTCGTCGAATGAGCTGAGCGTTCGGGTGTAAGTTCGAATCACTCGTGGGGGTCAAGATTTTTACGGCTTTCTGTCCATGTCTGTCTACCCAGTAAATGGGTACCTGAATCAAGCAAGGTAAAGTAAGATAACGGAGGGGGATATGTGTGTGTGGGGGGGGGGGGGAGGGGGGGTGATGGATGGGTTTCTCTTCGATAAGGCAGTCGCCATAGTGTTTGACGAAAACGATCATCGTGCAGGCGATGCATGTTTTCGGCTGCAAGATATGACTGGATCGTACCATGAGGACCCAGTACCATTAAGGTCTGGCATGGTATAAATAAGGCCCAGTACACTTCTTCATATGGTCGGTTGCTGCTTGCATACCGGCAGAGGGTGGGTTAGGGGAGGGATATGTCGCCATAGTTCGTTTAGGACCGTGCCAGTTCTTTTCTGCCCGAGTAGTTTTCGTTTTCCTATAAAATTGGGTTAAAAGGTTGAAGTCCCATACTGGCCGTAAGGGCAGTGGACTCTTGGACAAGTCACCGTGTCTAGGGCATGCCATGAAATAAGGTGGAGCCCTCCTTCTCCTTCCGTTGCGTTACCTCCCTTGACCAGAGTCAGGTACTTCTTTACTGCTGGGTGGACGTGGAGGATTTCCAGCCATAAACATCCTACCCCACGAGTAGTTCCAGCGTACAACCATCAGCTCTCCCTGGTAAACACCCAACCATGAATAATGCAGACCACTCTCTCTCTCCTCTCCTCTCTCTCTCTCTCTCTCTCTCTCTCTCTCTCTCTCTCTCTCTCTCTCTCTCTCTCTTTGCGTGAAACTGCTGCTGTAAAACATGAAAGCAACCAAGTTGATCATAATATTATATACACACTCCATGCTCTTCCCTAACTCGGGGCACCGTGATCTCCATTACGAATAAACATCAGGCAATATAGGATCTTCTGGACTTCCACCATGTCGTGTGTGTGTGTGTGTGTGTGTGTGTGTGTGTGTGTGTGTGTGTGTGTGTGTGTGTTGTGTGTGTTTGTGTGTGCGCGCGCTAGCGTGTGTGTGTGTTTGTGTGTGCGCGCGCGCTAGCGTGTGTGTGTATGTGTGTTGTGTGTGTGTGTGTGTGTGTGCGCGCGCGAGCGTGCGTACGTGTGTGTGTGTGTGTGTGTGTGTGTGTGTGTGTGTGTGTGTGTGTGTGTGTGTGTGTGTTCATTTCTCGTCTTGGAACTAAGCAAAGTATTGCAAAACTTTCGTCGCAGAGGAAGCTGAACGATTCACGCGTGAAAGAGAAACAAAAAAAAAAAACCAAACAAACAAACAAACAAAAAAGCATCAGACTGTTTGAAAACTTCATGCTGACTGAATGCAGCCGAGATGAACCGAAGACCATTCCAATTCCTCCAGGTGGACAACCCGAAAGCATCATTATGTTAATGATCGGGAGAACCACGGGGGGAGATTAGGGAAGAGTAGGGCAGGAAGAGAGAGGTGGACGGAGGGGGGGGGGGGGGGCGCCAGATAGAGAAGGCAGGGGGTCCGAACCAAAACCTTTGGAATGCTCCACCCACCCACCACCCACCCCATCCCCTCTCCCTTTCCTAAGTGCAGGCAGTCGGGGCATGCGGGTGCTTCAGTGGCGAGGACCAGACTTCGACATGGGGAGTACAACTTGACAGAATGTCGACCTGACGGTAGCAGACATTCCCTGCCCCCCCCCCCCCCCCCCCCCCCCCCCCCCCCC
>CM065737.1:5155754-5158254 GCA_033310375.1 Conus canariensis
AGAGAGAGAGAGAGAGAGAGGAGGAAGAGAGAGAGAGAGAGAGAGAGGAGAGAGAGAGAAGGAAGTGGGTGTGAAGTTAAGGAGAAAAAAATCAAAAGAAAGACAAATCGAAATGCACGATATATCGAACATTAGGAAAAAAAGATTATCGGCCTAGTTAAAAAGAATACCAAACAGAGACTGACATAGATGATATACCGATTATTAGAAAAACAAAGATTGAAATACACAAATCATTGGCAAAAAATAAAAAAATAAAAATAAAATAAAAAGGAAAGAAAGAAAGCACAGATCGAGTTGCAACAAACAGCCTCCAGCCTTGAAACCTCAAAGATCTCCCCCCCCCCCCCCCCCACCCCCCCTCCACCCCTCCAATCTGAAGGGAGCTCACAAAACGGGCTGAATCACGTTATCTGACTTGTGCAATAACGTCTATTAACGGAAGGAAAAGGAATGAATTAAAAACCAGAGACGAAGTTTGTTTGTTTTTCCTAAATCAAGAGCCAAATTCACATAGCTTTTTTTTTTCGTATAATATCCACCTCTTCAATCTGAACTAGAGGGGAAAAAAGAGAGACGAAGTATTTTTGTTTTTGTTTTTTTAAAGAGCCAAATTCACAAAGCTTTTTTTTTTCTCCGTATAACATCCACCACTTCAATCTGAACTAGATGAACGTCTCAACTGGGTAGAGGTCGAGCAGGACATCTTTACGAATTATGTTCAGCTTTTTTTTTTTTTATCCCCAAACACATTGAACAAATAGTAATGTCCCCTGAGAGCTTAGGTGGAGTCCCTTACATTCTCATTTTCCCTCAAGGCCGCGATGTATCGAAGTTTGAGATCTCGAACCTAGTTCGTCCAGTACGAGATCTCAGCGATCTTCATTCAAAGTCCTTGATTGTCCGATGGGATCGATCATTCGCGGAGAGAGAGAGAGAGAGAGAGAGAGAGAGAGAGAGAGAGAGGAGAGAGAGAGAGAGAGAGAGAGAGAGAAAAGGATCACTCAACATGTTCTGGGAGCCCGAGTTGATTCGTACAAAGGGAAGTAACCGTGTGGAAGTTCTCTGTCATGGAAATCAGTTGGTGACTTGTTGACAAACTCTTCCTTGATGGAAAACAGTTTGTGGTTCGTTGAATTACATTTTCGTTCTCTAGAATTGCAGGTAAGCATTTTCTCTTCATAACGGCTGAAGAGTTCAAGATTACGATGCTTTGGAGATGATTGAAGTAAAATGTTGGACACAAATATGGCTAACAAAATTATATATATATATATATATATATCGGACACAAATATGGCTAAAAAAAAATCAATCTACTGTTGTTGTTGTTGTTGTTGTTTTTCTTCGTTTGTCTGGGTTTTTTTTTTTTTCTTTTTACTTTTTTTTTTTTTTTCTCGAAGTACTGTTCTATTCAAAACAGCCCAAAGCTCAGCAGTCATAACAAAATACCTCAATCGAGTGCTGGCGAGCGGCACTTTGCAGGGTGAGTTCCCTCCCTTGAGCAATCTCTGCGAACAAGCTCCGTGGATCGCGGAGAAACTGCAGTTCGTCCGTCGTTCGCTTATCTAGGGGACGCAATCCAGTGGCTCGTTTAGCTAAGAAATGCCTTAACGATTAGCGAGCGAGCAAGAGCAGTCATATGTGTATTTTAATGAAAGGCAGTCAGAATTCAGTTTAGGGGGAAATAATGTTATCCATGTCTTAAAAAAAAAAAAGATGGAGGATGAAAGAAAGAGGGACCGGAGTGGAGAGAGAGGGGGGGGGGGGGGGGGAAGAAAATAAGAAAGAAAAAAAAAGATAGACAATTAGAAATAATGAAATGAAAGTGAGCACCAAGTGAGAAAAGAAAGAGGTGAAGAAGTGAGGAATGTAACGAAAGATGAAAAAAGAAAAAGATAAGGAAAGAAAGCTCGAAGGAAGAAAAGAAAAAAAAGGGGGGTGGGGTGGAAAATATAACACAAACCAGAAAACAAAGCCAGATGGAAAATGTATAAAGGAGAAGGAAAGAAGAGAGAAGAGAAGGAATAAAGGAAAGAAAGACACAGAAGAAAAGAGAGAAAGAAGAAAAGAAGGAAGAAACAAAGCGGAATATTATGTTTAAAAAAAATGTTAATGGAAAAAGATGAGAGAAAATGGGGAAAGGAAAGAAAAAGGAAGGGAAGAAAAGCAGAGACAGTGTGAAGAAGAAAGAAAGAAATGAACAAAGGAAAGAAAGACAGAAGCGCACGAGGAGTGTAGTGTTATCAAACAGAAGGTCGTTCTCTCTCTCACTGTCTCTCTCTGCCTGTCTGTCTGTCTGTCTGTCTGTCTGTGTCTCTCTCTCTCTCTCTCTCTCTCTCTCTCTCTCTCTCTCTCTCTCTCTCTCTCACGGAACAACATAACCTATCCACCCGTTCAAGTCTGGTTTTAGCCGTTATCACTCTTGCTACACTACCTTAACTGGACTCTGCCATACATGGTTAACTGCCATTAATGAGGTCAAGATTATCGGAACTGT
>CM065737.1:5168254-5175754 GCA_033310375.1 Conus canariensis
TGACACACTTACATCTCCAACAACACTGCCCATGTCAACACTGAAGACTTTGACACCATTACATCCTCCTGAACAACACTGCCCATATCAACACTGAAGACTTTGACACACATTACATCCTCCAACACACTGCCATGTCAACACTGAAGACTTTGACACAATTACATCCTCCACAACACTGCCCATGTCAACACTAAGACTTGACACACTTACATCTCAACAACACTGCCCATGTCAACACTAAGACTTTGACACACATTACATCCTCCAAAACAGCCATTCACACTAAGCTTTGACACACATTACATCCTCCAACAACACTGCCCATGTCAACATGAAGACTTTGACACACATTACATCCTCCAACAACACTGCCCATGTCAACACTGAAGACTTGACACACATTCATCCTCCACAACACTGCCCTGTCAACACTGAAGACTTGACAACATTACATCCTCAACAACACTGCCCATGTCAACACTGAAGACTTTGACACACTTACATCCTCCAACAAACTGCCCATGTCAACACTGAAGACTTTGACACACATTACATCCTCCAACAACACTCCATGTCACTGAAGACTTTGCACACATTCATCTCCACAATGCCCATTCACACTGAAGACTTTGCAAATTACATCCACACACTGCCATGTCAACAGAATTGACACAATTACATCTCAACATGCCATGTCAACATGAGACTTTGACACACATTACATCCTCCAAAACATGCCCATGTCAAACGAAGACTGACACCATTACATCCCCAAAAACTGCCCATGAACATGAAGACTTTGCAACTACACCTCCAACATGCATGTACATGAAGTGACACATTCATCCAAGAACACTGCCTATGAAGACACACAATTATCCTCAACATGCCGTAACACTGAAGCTTGACACATACTCAAACATGCATGTACATGAAGTTTGACACACATTACATCCCAAAACATGCCATGTCAACATGAAGACTTTGACACTTACACTCCAAACACTCCCATGTCACAGAGACTGTCACACATTACATCCTCCACAACACTGCCCATGTCAACACTGAAGACTTTGACACCATTACATCCCCAACAACACTGCCCATGTCAACACTGAAGACTTTGACACACATTACATCCTCCAACAACACTGCCCATGTCAACACTGAGACTTGACACACATTACATCCTCCAACAACACTGCCCATGTCAACACTGAAGACTTTGACACACATTACATCCTCCAACAACACTGCCCATGTCAACACTGAAGACTTTGACACACATTACATCCTCCAACAACACTGCCCATGTCAACACTGAAGACTTTGACACACATTACATCCTCCAACAACACTGCCCATGTCAACACTGAAGACTTTGACACACATTACATCCTCCAACAACACATGCCCATGTCAACACTGAAGACTTTGACACACATTACATCCTCCAACAACACTGCCCATGTCAACACTGAAGACTTTGACACACATTACATCCTCCAACAACACTGCCCATGTCAACACTGAAGACTTTGACACACATTACATCCTCCAACAACACTGCCCATGTCAACACTGAAGACTTTGACACACATTACATCCTCCAACAACACTGCCCATGTCAACACTGAAGACTTTGACACACATTACATCCTCCAACAACACTGCCCATGTCAACACTGAAGACTTTGACACACATTACATCCTCCAACAACACTGCCCATGTCAACACTGAAGACTTTGACACACATTACATCCTCCAACAACACTGCCCATGTCAACACTGAAGACTTTGACACACATTACATCCTCCAACAACACTGCCCATGTCAACACTGAAGACTTTGACACACATTACATCCTCCAAGAACACTGCCCATGTCAACACTGAAGACTTTGACACACATTACATCCTCCAACAACACTGCCCATGTCAACACTGAAGACTTTGACACACATTACATCCTCCAACAACACTGCCCATGTCAACACTGAAGACTTTGACACACATTACATCCTCCAACAACACTGCCCATGTCAACACTGAAGACTTTGACACACATTACATCCTCCAACAACACTGCCCATGTCAACACTGAAGACTTTGACACACATTACATCCTCCAACAACACTGCCCATGTCAACACTGAAGACTTTGACACACATTACATCCTCCAACAACACTGCCCATGTCAACACTGAAGACTTTGACACACATTACATCCTCCAACAACACTGCCCATGTCAACACTGAAGACTTTGACACACATTACATCCTCCAACAACACTGCCCATGTCAACACTGAAGACTTTGACACACATTACATCCTCCAACAACACTGCCCATGTCAACACTGAAGACTTTGACACACATTACATCCTCCAACAACACTGCCCATGTCAACACTGAAGACTTTGACACACATTACATCCTCCAAGAACACTGCCCATGTCAACACTGAAGACTTTGACACACATTACATCCTCCAAGAACACTGCCCATGTCAACACTGAAGACTTTGACACACATTACATCCTCCAAGAACACTGCCCATGTCAACACTGAAGACTTTGACACACATTACATCCTCCAAGAACACTGCCCATGTCAACACTGAAGACTTTGACACCACATTACATCCTCCAAGCAACACTGCCCATGTCAACACTGAAGACTTTGACACCACATTACATCCTCCAACAACACTGCCCATGTCAACACTGAAGACTTTGACACACATTACATCCTCCAACAACACTGCCCATGTCAACACTGAAGACTTTGACACCACATTACATCCTCCAACAACACTGCCCATGTCAACACTGAAGACTTTGACACACATTACATCCTCCAACAACACTGCCCATGTCAACACTGAAGACTTTGACACACATTACATCCTCCAACAACACTGCCCATGTCAACACTGAAGACTTTGACACACATTACATCCTCCAACAACACTGCCCATGTCAACACTGAAGACTTTGACACACATTACATCCTCCAACAACACTGCCCATGTCAACACTGAAGACTTTGACACACATTACATCCTCCAACAACACTGCCCATGTCAACACTGAAGACTTTGACACCACATTACATCCTCCAACAACACTGCCCATGTCAACACTGAAGACTTTGACACACATTACATCCTCCAACAACACTGCCCATGTCAACACTGAAGACTTTGACACACATTACATCCTCCAACAACACTGCCCATTCCAACACTGAAGACTTTGACACACATTACATCCTCCAACAACACTGCCCATGTCAACACTGAAGACTTTGACACACATTACATCCTCCAACAACACTGCCCATGTCAACACTGAAGACTTTGACACACATTACATCCTCCAACAACACTGCCCATGTCAACACTGAAGACTTTGACACACATTACATCCTCCAACAACACTGCCATGTCAACACTGAAGACTTTGACACACATTACATCCTCCAACAACACTGCCCATTCCAACACTGAAGACTTTGACACACATTACATCCTCCACAACACTGCCCATTGTCAACACTGAAGACTTTGACACCACATTACATCCTCCAACAACACTGCCCATGTCAACACTGAAGACTTTGACACACATTACATCCTCCAACAACACTGCCCATGTCAACACTGAAGACTTTGACACACATTACATCCTCCAACAACACTGCCCATTCCAACACTGAAGACTTTGACACACATTACATCCTCCAACAACACTGCCCATGTCAACACTGAAGACTTTGACACACATTACATCCTCCAACAACACTGCCCATGTCAACACTGAAGACTTTGACACACATTACATCCTCCAACAACACTGCCCATGTCAACACTGAAGACTTTGACACACATTACATCCTCCAACAACACTGCCCATGTCAACACTGAAGACTTTGACACACATTACATCCTCCAACAACACTGCCCATTCCAACACTGAAGACTTTGACACACATTACATCCTCCAACAACACTGCCCATTCCAACACTGAAGACTTTGACACACATTACATCCTCCAACAACACTGCCCATGTCAACACAGAAGACTTTGACACACATTACATCCTCCAACAACACTGCCCATGTCAACACTGAAGACTGACACACATTACATCCTCCAACAACACTGCCCATGTCAACACTGAAGACTGACACACATTACATCCTCCAACAACACTGCCCATTCCAACACTGAAGACTGAGACACACATTACATCCTCCAACAACACTGCCCATGTCAACACTGAAGACTTTGACACACATTACATCCTCCAACAACACTGCCCATGTCAACACTGAAGACTGAGACACACATTACATCCTCCAACAACACTGCCCATGTCAACACTGAAGACTTTGACACACATTACATCCTCCAACAACACTGCCCATTCCAACACTGAAGACTTTGACACACATTACATCCTCCAACAACACTGCCCATGTCAACACTGAAGACTTTGACACACATTACATCCTCCAACAACACTGCCCATGTCTACACTGAAGACTTTGACACACATTACATCCTCCAACAACACTGCCCATGTCAACACTGAAGACTTTGACACACATTACATCCTCCAACAACACTGCCCATGTCAACACTGAAGACTTTGACACACATTACATCCTCCAACAACACTGCCCATGTCAACACTGAAGACTTTGACACACATTACATCCTCCAACAACACTGCCCATGTCAACACTGAAGACTTTGACACACATTACATCCTCCAACAACACTGCCCATGTCAACACTGAAGACTTTGACACACATTACATCCTCCAACAACACTGCCCATGTCAACACTGAAGACTTTCATTGTTTAGTTTTATAACAGTTATTTTGTGTGTTGTTGTGATTGTTCAGGGGGGGGGGGGGGGAGAATCCTGTTCTTTCTGTTGACGTTGGGCTCTCAGCATTGGCCTATGTGTGTTTGTGCTGATGAGAATGTAAACCAGAGTCCTCGAATAGTATGCACGTACCGCACGTAAAAAGAATCCATGGCACCAAGGGAGCTGTGCTGGGCAAAATCCTGTTGGATAAGTGCTGCTGGCGGAGCAGCCTGCTTTCCACTGGGAGAAATGGGTGGTGATCCTGATTGTTTGTACTACTGTAGCGGAGCCTTACGCTTCCTTTCTCTGTGTATCACGGCGTGAGCCAGGCCTCAAAGACACGGACCCCAACAAAGTGTTGGCCTTGAAATTGAGAGCGAAGCTTTATTAAAGCGTATCCATGAACTGCATTGAACCCGACACCCTGGTTTCACCCTTCCCGTTTGCTGTCGATAGTGCAACAATACTGGACTGAAAAGTCCTACTACAGTGACGGTTAGCCTCTGTGATGGGATTTGAACCCACGATCACATCTGTACTCAACACGTTGCGTCGGCCAGACTGCCACAGCAGCTGGTCAGTGCAGCCGTGATGTTCTGTTATTGCGTAGTTAAGGTTTCGCCTGGCCCATTACTCACACGTGTGCCACTCGCCTTTTTTGATGTCCTCCATCTTTCAGCGCCGGCAGCTCATTAGGCCGTCGCAGTCCTGCGAGGCTTGGAGGCCTAAACAGTAGTCTTGGTTCAGGTAAGTAAAAGAGAGGATAGGCACGTAGGCTCGAACGGGGTTTTTTTTGTTTTTTTTTTTTTCTTTTTTAACCTTTCATGATAGCTGACGCTGGTAATAACTAACACTCCATAATGCCCAGTGTCCATTTTTATGTGTGGACCTTTAGCCTTCATAAACACATCCAGTGTGTATTTACACATTTCCCTGTGTAAGTGCCCATTGATCTTGTAGGCTGTAAATTGAACAGCAGTCTGGCTGTATGGCCAAAGGCGCCATTTTTGCGACGGTACAACAAAGGGAAGACATTGGCGATCACATGAGAATGATCTACCCTGTCAGGGTTGGATGGCTTGTATGGACAGTGGAAGGCGAGCAGTTTGTTGTCTCCGATACCTTCGTTCTTGGGGGGGGGGGGGGGGGAGGGGGTTCAGGGGAGGAGGTGTGGTGTTTGCTTTGTTGGTGTCTTTTTTAATAACCGTCGGGAGAAAAAAAAACTGTTAAGGTTTGGAGAGAAAGGTAAGGTCGGTTGGGCTGCCGTAACCACCCCCCCCCCCCCCCCCCCAAAGGTTATGCAGAATGTTCTTATTCTGGATGACATACCGGACAAGTACAATGAATGCCTGAGAGACGCATACGAAAACTGGTGCTGTTTGCAGAGAACACTTCAAACAATATCACCTGATCAACGACGGGATCTGCGGTTGTTTCTTTTTTGTTTTTTATTCTAGAATAGAAAATGCGTTTCACAGTCGATTGTACATGGCTTGTTTCTGTTATTTGTGTCTTTGAAACAAAAGTCTAGTGATTGAAATGCTTGTCTGTCTGTTACAGCGATTCTCATCTACCGTCACACAGTTCGACAGTCTTAAGTAGCTAGACCAAGGGGCAGCGTACACATGACTCTAGCGCATTGAGTCTTGGTGGTGAAACGCTGTAACTGTGGAACTGAAAGAGATACTTGTGCTAGCTGCATTCTAGGAAGCATTGTTTTTATGCACAGTTTATGTCGGTTTTCTTGCATCTGAAAAGAGAAATTCGTCGAAAATGTCCGTGGCTGGTTTGTTGCATTGTTATTAATAAGCTTTGCTTTGCAGTCTGTTTCGTGTGTTTATTTGTATTTTGGATGGACAGGATGAGGGGCGAAATGTTCAGAGAGAGTTTTATGTCGGAGAGTACGAGTCGTTCCTGTCGACCCTAAGAGCCAGTGCACCGCGTAAACTGTGGGCGAGTGCTGGTGTAGAACTGAATCTTCCAAAGTAATGCGTAAGGGGAATAGAAAGAAACTGTTGTGAAGTTACAGAGAGAAAAAAATGAACGTTTTCCGCCGTGCGGGAAACGGGATGAATGGATTTATAATTCGAAAATAAAACCAATCATTTTTGGAAGAAGTGTTAGTTTGTGTAGAATTGCAAGATGTTGTTTGACATGATGTTAGGTTGATCTCTCTCTCTCTCTCTCTCTCTCTCTCTCTCTCTCTCTCTCTCTCTCTCTCTCTCTCTCCTCTCTCTCAGAGGACGAGCTGCCGATTTTCAACACCATTCCGTGCTAGAATGGGAAAATCAAACAGATTATCTCCCCTGTTCCCTTGTTAGAGCAGACACGTTGCGGAGAATGGGGGTGGGAAGGTGTAGGGGAGCTTGACGAGGGGGAGGGGGAGGGGTGGGAGGTGGTCTGTGAAAAAGGCGCCACACACATCGAGTCAGAGGTGGGGGGCAAAACGTCAATCTGCACTGTAGGCTCACGCACGCACGCACGCACGCTCTCATGCTCACACGCACGCACGCACTCATGCACACACGCGCGCACGCACGCACTTATGCACACACGCACGCACGCACGCGTTCCTGCACACACGCACGCACTCATGCGCACATGCATACATA
>CM065737.1:5180754-5191480 GCA_033310375.1 Conus canariensis
GTTACAGCGTTGAATAAGAATAGCAAAAGCAGTTTATGGCGACGTGTGTTAGAGAGGCTCTGTTACAGCGTTGAATAAGAATACAAAAGCGGTTTATGGCGGCGTGCAGTAGCAAGAGCTTGGAGCTCGGAGAGAGAGGCAGACAAACAGGTAGATACAGAATTAGGGGGAGCGACTTCTTCTTCTTCTTCCTCGTTCGCCATCCCGTTAGATGAGCAGCCCGGTGTCCTCGATGAAGGGGGAGCGACGAAAAGCATATACTAAAGAGGAAGACGGATTTGTGTCCGATGTAAGCCTTTATTTATTGTTTTTCATTTCTCTCCTAATGAGGAGAATGTTTCCGAAAAGAACAGAAGAGAGAGAGAGAGAGAGAGAGAGAGAGAGAGAGAGAGAGAGAGAGAGAGAGAGAGAGAGAGCGTATCTGTGAAGAGCAAATACGTATGGCGAGCATGCGTGTGTGTGTGTGTTTGCGCGCGCGCGCGCGGCGCGCGTGATGTGTGTGTGTGTGTGTGTGTGTGTGTGTGTGTGTGTGTTTGGAGGGTGAGAGAGGGTGAGGAAAAACTGTATTTGTGTGAGTGGGTGGGAGGAGGGGGGGGGGGCATCAGCAGATTGGGAAACGACAAATTTGGCCAATAGGTTCATCCTGTTCTCTTCTCATCTCGTCCGTTGGTGGCGGTTTTTTTTTCGGTGTATAATGCCATTCTCACCATGTGTGCATGAAGGAGGGAGAGAGAGAGAGAGGAGAGAGAGAGAGGAGAGAGAGAGAGAGAGAGAGAGAGAGAGAGAGAGAGGGAGAGAGAGAGAGAGGGGAGAGAGAGAGACAGAGAGAGAGTTGTCAAGGCGTGTTTTATTAATTTTTCTTCTCTTTGCCAAGTAACACACCCTTTTTTTTCTTTTTTTATGTCTCTCGAGTTTGCTTTCTTCTTTCCTGGTTTTCCTCCTTGTCCGCTTCCCCCCTCCCCCCCCCCTCTCTCTCTCTCTCTCTCTCTCTCTCTCTCTCTCTCTCTCTCTCTCTCTCTCATGGCTGTCCTGTCTGTCTATCTTCTCCATGTCCTCTCTGGGGAGCCGAAATACGTGAAGCGCTAATCAGTTCTAAGAAAAGACAAAACAACACGGTGATGATGGCAGAAGGCTTTCACATACAACTCACAAGGGATCTTTACGTCTTAAGGGGAGACAGTGTGCGGTCAGAGATGTAAGATGCCGATCCCAGCGTGATAGCCGAGAAATAAAATTGAACATGTTTCAGTTTTTGTGTTTTTGTTTTTAATTGAACATGTTATATATTTATTTCAAATTACCTCACTCATGGCATTATAAAGCTAGCTAGCTACCTAGCTAGCAAGCTACCTAGCTTAACGCACACAAAACCACACACACACAACCACACCACACACACAATTATCTATCAGTCTATCTATCTACCCATTTATGTATGTGTGTATGTATCTATCTGTCTATACATCTATTTATCTGTAAGCATGCATGTATGTATGCTTTAGTAGGTAGGTACGTATGTGTTTATGTATGTATGTGGGAGAAAATAAGTGTTGGGTGACAATTCCTCTATCATTATAGCGATGATGTGACCAATATTAATGAAGCGGAAAGGGGAGGGTGGGAGGTGGGACTGCGAAAGAAAATAACCGTGAAAAAGAGGACGTAAGACTGCAAACATGAAATCCTACATTAGCAACACACACACACACACACACACACACACACACACACACACACACACACATATATATATATATATATATATATATATATATATATAGATAGATAGATATTGAGTGTGTGTGTGTGTGTGTGTGTGTGTGTGTGTGTGTGTGTGTGTGTGTGTGTGTAAATATAAGCGCCTTGCAGGCGCTGACGTTTATATAGTTTAAAGCATTGTACTTATTGTCAGTCGGAATAGTTCAGATGGTAGCCCGCTGGATTGAAGATGTCAACGTTGTGGGCTCAGTCCCGGGTTCCAGTATACATACACATATAGGCCTGCACACACACACACACACACACACACACACACATATATATATATATATATATATATATATATATATATTGTGTGTGTGTGTGCGTGCGTGCGTGCGTGTGTGTGTGTGTAGGTGTGTGTGTGTAGGTGTGTGCGCATACGCGCATGCACGCTTACTCTCTGTGTGTATGTGTGTGTGTGTGTGCGCGCGCGCGCGTGCGTGCGCGTGCGTCCGTGTGTGTTTGTGTATTAAGTATATCAGTTAGGCTGACACAAAGAACAAAACAAAACTTGCTTTGTTAATGACATGCATTCTTTAGACATTTTAAGACTTCAGAAGAACTTGCTCTGTTAATGACATGCAATCTTTAGACATTATAAGACTTCAGAAGAACTTGCTCTGTTAATGACATGCAATCTTTAGACATTATAAGACTTCAGAAGAAGATTGGAATTCTTTTTCTTTGATTTCGTGTTACATGCACCTTCTCTTTCCAGTCGTTTTCCACGTAGGAAGATTTACGCGGCATCTTTGCTACAAGACGTTTCTTTCAAATGCCATGCACAATCAGGTTAAATTTGTGCCAGCAGAAGTAAGTGAAATCAGAAACACGCTGGAACATTCGCAATGGATCTGCATGGGAGTATTGTCGTAGGGAGAACATGCAAAATGGTGAAATAAAACATTCGGTGCTTTTATGTGTGTGTGTGTGTTCTTTCTTGCGTGCTTTCTTTCTTCATTTTCTAACTGTTACTACTGCCATTATTTAAACTATTAGTATTCTTTGCTCACTATTCTTTCTTTCTTGGTTGTTTCACACACACACACGCTTCGTGGGCTAGCTGTCTCCAACAGAATTGAATAGCAAATTTCAACTTTTTAGTATTTCCGGGTTTTTTTTCCAGAACTGCCCCATGCTACTTATCACAACCCCCTCAAGTGTAAACACCTTGTCTCCACATCTGATGTTCTAAGGGTGAAAATTTCAGTGGAGCGAAAATACGCGGTCTGAAGTCCTTGTCTTACCATGCTTCCTCAATATAGAACAAACGTTCAATGTTTATATATGTATACAATTATTCAATTATAAACAAATATTCAATTATAAACAAAGCTTGCTCTTATGTCTTAGATTGAAGAAATACGGGGAGATAAGCATTCATATCTGCAGTGATAGATAATTCCGCCTAACTAACAGTATGTGCTTGAGTGGGTAAATGGGGAAAAAAATAAAATAAATGCTTCTCAAAACGAGTCTTCAGCAAGCTTATAGTCTCCAAGGAAGAGACATTCTCCAATAGGGAGAAAACTCACTAGCATCTAACTACTGGTCAGATACCGATATTTCGAAACCTGATCGTTTCTCCTCAGTGACCGCGGAAAGTGGTAATTTGACTCCTCTGCCTTTTCGGTTTTAACAAGAATGCTATCCTAGAAAAGTCTGGTGTGCAATACCGTAGTATGTTTGTTGAGTTTTCAAAAAACCAACCAAAGGTGCCACCTAAGAAGCAAAAGAAAATCATGAAAGAGCAAAACAAGCTACATTTTCTTATGAAAAGTAGAAAATATAAAAAGATACCCTCTTAAGACACAAGTGCTGAGGGCCAGTTCTTGGAATGAATCCGCAAGGGACTAAATTACAATAAACTAATAAATTCCAAGGATAAATACCGCACCATTCCAGCAACTTACAGAGCAGCTTGGGGTTGCATATATATATGAAACAGAGAGGGGAAAAAAACGAAGTTGAAGTTTAAAGAAACTAGTCTCCCTCCAAACAAGATCCAGGAGGGGCCACAACCAACAATTCAGCAGGATAACATGCCGGACGGAACAAAGAAATATGTCGTTCCTCCCAAGAACAGTAAGGGACTGGAATCTACTCCCTCAGGAAATAGTGCAGGTCCCAATGGCAGGTACCTTCAGTAGGAAAGTATCTGCAATTCCGTAAATCCAACTCTCTCCTCCCCTCCCCTTCTCCCCCTCCCCCACTCCACCTCTCTGTACTCTATACCCTCCTTCGTTCTCTCAATAAAAGGCGTTGTTGTTTTTTTTCAGTCGTCTTCACCCCAAACATAACAATAATAGTCAAACACTTGACTGTGGTTACTAACGGAAGGAGAAGTCTCTGAATCAGCATTTTTTCCCCGTTACAGTCCACTTCGTCCGGGATAGTAACAGATCAATGTTGCATTTAAGGTTACAAGTCAAAAAAAGTAACCAGTCTTAGGTTAGGCACCCGTTTCCACCCCCATACACCCACACACAGTTACGTCGTCTCATTGGAAGGAAGACCCGTGCATGGTGTGCGCCCCTAGTCCGACAGACCCCGTTTCTTAGCACGTCTTTCCTCTCGCAACAGGCAAATAAGGCTGCACACCAACAATCAATGCGCCAAGGCCTTGCTTAAGGACTCGAGTATTCATAAACTGGCGCGATTAGACTGTTTGTGGAAATTTTTCTTGTGTCTGAAAGTTGATTCTCCTCTTTTTTTTTGCCATACGGCCATCAAGGTAACAAACCAGGTGGTTCTAAGCAGACAGATTGAAGTCAAAGGAGTGGGACTACTTGGGCGCTTCCAGCTGGCGCAAAGATAGGGTCACGAATGATTGCAAAGGCATGAAATGTGACGTCAACTAAAGGGGAAGGGTCATGTGTTTGAAGATATTTTGTGATTTCATCGGTGAAAATCCTCCCCCAAACAAGGGAAATAATTGGTGGGGAGTTGGTCTTTTGATCAATTATCAATTTAACATTGAATGCTGGCTCGAATTTATGGTAGGTCTCAAAACGCTTGCATGGATTATAGAGTGTGTAAGTGCAAAATCCCAATTGTGGCGTGTGGCCTCATTAGGCACGCGCAAATTCGCGCGCCTATGAAACCTGACTCCGCTCTTTATCTGTAGCTGACTCAGAGGCGCGCGCTGGGAGTTCAAAATCCACTGCCAACCATGGTGATCAAAATGGCTAATGTCACTGCCTATCTTTGCGCGTTGTTGCTCTGGTGGCGTGGGTGTAGTGTGAGATAAGTTCCTCTACTTCCCCCCCCCCCCCCCCCTCCCGATCCTCCTGGGATGCTTATCCTCGTCTGCCACTTAGCCTCTGGTAGATATGGAACTTGTATCTCGATGAGCCCCAACGGGGACCGTTTCTGTTAGGAGGCTGAGCTCGCTCGCTCTCTCTCTCTCTCTCTCTCTCTCTCTCTTGAGTTTTTACTGCGCGTATTTGAATCGATATGCGTGTGTGTGTGTCTGTCTGTCTGTAATTACTGTGACGAAATGAACATCATGATGTATCTTGCCAAGTGAATGGCTGAGTCAGGTGACATTGGCCAGTCAGAATATAGCACGCTGGTGGTATCTGGTCTTGTCCACCAGCTGACAAAATGGAGGACGACAATAATGGTGTTTTTCTGGTTTCTTTGTCATTTTAATGCTTTACAGAATTCCAAATTGTTGCTTATTAATAGACGGGCGGTTTGTATAGAGGCAAGAAAAAGACAGATTATGTAAATATTTTGCCCTAGACACACACACACACACACACACACACACACACACACACACACACACACACACACACACACACACATACATATATATATATATATATATATATATATATATATATATATTCATGCCTACATACATACATAGAAAGAGGGGGCGTGTGTACACGACAGACAACAATTTACTGCTGTTATGTGTGGGTGTAGATGCCCAGTCCTCCGCGAAGCCTGGTCCACTCGTATCATGTTAACCGAATTTGGCTGGCCGGGCTGAGAGCCAGATCCACTATCGATGGGCTGGCTGTGGTCCACGCTGATATCTCGCTGTGCCTGTCACTTCGGCTCCCTCGC
The DNA here is from genome assembly GCA_033310375.1 of Conus canariensis. Classification (NCBI taxonomy): domain Eukaryota; kingdom Metazoa; phylum Mollusca; class Gastropoda; order Neogastropoda; family Conidae; genus Conus; species Conus canariensis. The sequence goes on from CM065737.1 coordinate 5,186,596, forward strand.
TCTTTTCCTTCTCAGGCTGCTGAGCTGTTTTCTTTTTTTCTTTTTCTTTTTTTTTCTTTTTTCTTGGTTGTGGTTAAGGGATGGAGGAGGAGGGGGGGGGGGGGGATTCGAAATGATAGTGCTCGCGTGAATCGTTTGAAATTCGGTGAAGGGACGTTCATGTGGTGATGGGTTGAGAAAACAAATTATACACACACACACACACACACACACACACACACACACACACACACACACACACACATCATAATCTTTTTCTTCTTACATCTAATACTAATTGAACCAGCTGTAAAAAACACAATGTCCAGAATGTTTCCTCAGCGTTCGCAAAACGTGCAAAAGGAAACAGCCATTGAAAAACGTCTTGGATGACATAAAACAGAATTTCACCATGCATAAAAATGTGAACCTTGCCTGACAGCATTTTGATTTAATTTCATAGGGATGTTGTCAACCTTTTGGAAATAAGGAGGGGAGATGAATAGAGTGGTATTCCTTGTTAGCTGGGAAAAAAAGGGTGAAGCATACAATGGATTTTTCTACCTAGACTTCAGAAACATTGGGTACATTAATAAATAAAGAGGGTTTTCGTGTTGAATTGAGCAAAAATGGAGCGATTGATGACGCTGTAATCCACGTTCTATTCGGAAAAATGAGGGATTAGTAAAGTGGTTGTTCACGTTGGCTTGGAACAAAATGGGAGATTTATAAAGTAGTAATTTCTGTTGACTGTGAAGTAGGGGAGTTCAGCAAAATTCCAATCTACGATGACGTGGAACGAAGGGAAAATAATTAATTAGTACTCCCTTTTGACTTTAAAAGGGAGATCAATAAAGTGGTAATCCATGTTGACTTGGGAAATAGGTGAGATTATTGAATTGGTAACCCATGATGACTTGGAAAAGGGGAGATTAATAAGTGATAGGCCATGTTGACTTGAAAAAAGGGGGAGATTAATAGAGTTGTAATTCGGAAGGGGGGGGGGGTGGAGAAAGGAGGGTAACAAAGTGGACCTCCACAGTAATCAGGAGGAAAAAGAGGAGATTCCTGGAGTGGAGATCAGTTTGGGTAAAAAAGGGAGTTTAATAAAATTATCATCCTAGATGACCTAGGAAAAATGGAGATTGATAAAGTGGAAATCTATGATGACTCGTGGGGGAGGGGGGTGGGGTTAATAAAGTGGTTATCCCTGCTGAGTTGGAAGACAGGGGAGATGAAGAAAGTAGTCATCCTTGATAATTTTGAGAGGAAAGGGGGAAGATGAATACAATGATAATTCATGCTGACTTTGAAAAAAAGAGGGATAAAGAAAGTGGTGATCCATGCTGACTTGGAAAAGGGGGGGGGGGGGGTGGTGAATTAGTATTTCATGTTGTATTGGACAAAATTGGCGAGATTAATAAAATGATCACCCATGATGACAGGGGTAAAACAGGGAGATTAATAAAATGGTAATCCGTGATGACAGGGGGAAAACAGGGAGATTAATACAGTGGTAATCCGTGATGACAGGGGGTAAAACAGGGAGATTAATACAGTGGTAATCCGTGATGACAGGGGGTAAAACAGGGAGATTAATAAAGTGGTAATCTGTGATGACAGGGGGGAAAGCAGGGAGATTAATAAAGTGGTAATCTGTGATGACAGGGGGGAAAACAGGGAGATTAATACAGTGGTAATCTGTGATGACAGGGGGGAAAACAGGGAGATTAATAAAGTGGTAATCCGTGATGACAGGGGGTAAAACAGGGAGATTAATACAGTGGTAATCCGTGATGACAGGGGGGAAAACAGGGAGATTAATACAGTGGTAATCCGTGATGACAGGGGGGAAAACAGGGAGATTAATACAGTGGTAATCCGTGATGACAGGGGGTAAAACAGGGAGATTAATAAAATGGTAATCCGTGATGACAGGGGGTAAAACAGGGAGATTAATAAAGTGGTAATCCGTGATGACAGGGGGGAAAACAGGGAGATTAATAAATGGTAATCCGTGATGACAGGGGGGAAAACAGGGAGATTAATAAAATGGTAATCCGTGATGACAGGGGGGAAAACAGGGAGATTAATAAAATGGTAATCTGTGATGACAGGGGGTAAAACAGGGAGATTAATAAAATGGTAATCCGTGATGACAGGGGGGAAAACAGGGAGATTAATAAAATGGTAATCTGTGATGACAGGGGGAAAACAGGGAGATTAATAAAATGGTAATCCGTGATGACAGGGGGTAAAACAGGGAGATTAATAAAATGGTAATCCGTGATGACAGGGGGTAAAACAGGGAGATTAATAAAATGGTAATCCGTGATGACAGGGGGTAAAACAGGGAGATTAATAAAGTGGTAATCCGTGATGACAGGGGGGAAAACAGGGAGATTAATAAAATGGTAATCCGTGATGACAGGGGGGAAAACAGGGAGATTAATAAAATGGTAATCCGTGATGACAGGGGGGAAAACAGGGAGATTAATAAAATGGTAATCCGTGATGACAGGGGGTAAAACAGGGAGATTAATAAAATGGTAATCCGTGATGACAGGGGGGAAAACAGGGAGATTAATAAAATGGTAATCTGTGATGACAGGGGGGAAAACAGGGAGATTAATAAAATGGTAATCCGTGATGACAGGGGGTAAAACAGGGAGATTAATAAAATGGTAATCCGTGATGACAGGGGGGTAAAACAGGGAGATTAATAAAATGGTAATCGTGATGACAGGGGGTAAAACAGGGAGATTAATAAAATGGTAATCCGTGATGACAGGGGGTTAAAACAGGGAGATTATATAAAGTGGTAATCCGTGATGACAGGGGGTAAAACAGGGAGATTAATAAAATGGTAATCCGTGATGACAGGGGGAAAACAGGGAGATTAATAAAGTGGTAATCCGTGATGACAGGGGGGTAAAACAGGGAGATTAATGAAGTGGTAATCGTGATGACAGGGGGAAACAGGGAGATTAATAAAGTGGTAATCTGTGATGGACGGAAGGGGGAAACAGGGAGATTAATAAAGTGGTAATCCGTGATGACAGGGGGGGGAAACAGGGAGATTAATAAGTGGTAATCTGTGATGACAGGGGGGGGGGAAACAGGGAGATTAATAAAGTGGTAATCCGTGATGACAGGGGGGGGGGGGGGGAAACAGGGAGATTAATAAAGTGGTAATCGTGATGACAGGGGGGGGGGGGGGGAAACAGGGAGATTAATAAAGTGGTAATCTGTGATGACAGGGGGGGGGGGGGGGGGAAACAGGGAGATTAATAAAGTGGTAATCTGTGATGACAGGGGGGGGGGGGGGAAACAGGGAGATTAATAAAGTGGTAATCTGTGATGACAGGGGGGGGGGGGAAACAGGGAGATTAATAAAGTGGTAATCTGTGATGACAGGGGGGGGGGGGGGAAACAGGGAGATTAATAAAGTGGTAATCTGTGATGACAGGGGGGGGGGGGGGGAAACAGGGAGATTAATAAAGTGGTAATCTGTGATGACAGGGGGGGGGGGGGGGGAACAGGGAGATTAATAAAGTGGTAATCTGTGATGACAGGGGGGGGGGGGGGAACAGGGAGATTAATAAGTGGTAATCGTGATAGGGGGGGGAAACAGGGAGATTAATAAAGTGGTAATCTGTGAGTGAACAGGGAGTGGGGGGGGGGGAAACAGGGAGATTAATAAAGTGGTAATCGTGATGACAGGGGGGGGGGGGGAAACAGGGAGATTAATAAAGTGGTAATCTGTGATGACAGGGGGGGAAACAGGGAGATTAATAAAGTGGTAATCTGTGATGACAGGGGGGGAAACAGGGAGATTAATAAAGTGGTAATCTGTGATGACAGGGGGGAAAACAGGGAGATTAATAAAGTGGTAATCTGTGATGACAGGGGGAAAACAGGGAGATTAATAAAGTGGTAATCTGTGATGACAGGGGGAAAACAGGGAGATTAATAAAGTGGTAACCCGTGATGACAGGGGGGAAAACAGGGAGATTAATAAAGTGGTAATCTGTGATGACAGGGGGAAAACAGGGAGATTAATATAAGTGGTAATCCGTGATGACAGGGGGGAAAACAGGGAGATTAATAAAGTGTAATCGTGATGACAGGGGGAAACAGGGAGATTAATACAGTGGTAATCTGTGATGACAGGGGGGAAAACAGGGAGATTAATAAAGTCGGTAATCCGTGTTGGACAGGGGGAAACAGGGAGATTAATACAGTGGTAATCTGTGATGACAGGGGGGAAAAACAGGGAGATTAATAAAGTGGTAATCCGTGATGACAGGGGGAAAACAGGGAGATTAATAAAGTGGTAATCCGTGTGACAGGGGGAAACAGGGAGATTAATAAAGTGGTAATCCGTGATGACAGGGGGAAAACAGGGAGATTAATAAAGTGGTAATCCGTGATGACAGGGGGTAAAACAGGGAGATTAATAAATGGTCAATCCATGATGACTGGAGGGAAACAGGGAGATTAATAAAGTGGTAACCCATGATGACTGGAGGAAACAGGGAGATTAATAAAGTGGTAATCTGTGATGACAGGGGGTAAAACAGGGAGATTAATAAAGTGGTAATCCGTGATGACAGGGGGAAAACAGGGAGATTAATATTAAGGTGCGGTAATACTGTGTGATGACAGGGGGTAAAACAGGGAGATTAATAAAGTGGTAATCCGTGATGACAGGGGGGAAAACAGGGAGATTAATAAAGTGGTAATCCGTGATGACAGGGGGGAAAACAGGGAGATTAATAAAGTGGTAATCCGTGATGACAGGGGGGAAAACAGGGAGATTAATACAGTGGTAATCCGTGATGACAGGGGGGAAAACAGGGAGATTAATAAAGTGGTAATCCGTGATGACAGGGGGAAAACAGGG
>CM065737.1:5201580-5204080 GCA_033310375.1 Conus canariensis
CCATGTTCTTCTGGTCACTGTCCTAAATGTTATTTGTTTTCACCTGAAGAAGACCCAAGAGCTCGAAATGCATTGTGTCTAGTCCTGTACTCTGTTTGTCTGTGTCCTTGGCGGTAACTAACCCCTCTCTTTCCAAGTTTTGGACAAAGTTAGTGAAACTGGAGCCTCTTTAGAAAGACAACCCCAATGATCTGAATGATTTCAGGGGATAGCCTCAGTTTTGGGTTGTTGTTGTTGTTGTTTTTAATCAAGGTATGTAATTCTACAATAAACAGAACACTACTCTACTTGATAAAATGATAATTCTGTGGGACAAGTACTAAACAAGAACCAGAAACTACAACGCATTTATAGATCATACATTCATTTTACTATCCATGATCCAAACACAACTTGACTTGAACTGGGAATTATTATAATTATGTTCCATTTATGGACCTGAGAAAATCGTCTGTATGTGAAAGAAAGGAGAACGTTTTTGGTCCGATTCTTCGCGAAAAAAAAATTGTCGATATGAAAGTACATGTAAAGTTGTCAAAATCTCTGTTCATGTCAGGTCATTTTCGACTAAATGTAATGATTGTTTGGCGTTGAACAGGGTGACGTTTGTAGCCCTGTATCATTTTTGTTTGTGACATCACTATTAATTACTGTAAATGAAGGAAAGGGTATACGCACATTCACTCATACACCTATATTCTCTGTCTCTCTCTATCACACACACACACACACACACACACACACACACACACACACACACACACACACACACACACACACACACACCACAGGGGCAGAGTCACGATGTCATATAAAAGCTTTTTGGTAATCTGTCCGTATTGCATGCTCCGAGCAGAGTGACCCTAGTTTCGACACGTGCTGTTTCCCTAAGGGAGGATACATTACCCTGATGACACAATCACAGTCGTGACAAAATGACGTCACACAGAACTGGGCAGGACGTCCGCGCGTGCCTCTAAAAGAGGCGGACCGACCGACACAGACGATAGACAAAGAAGAAAGCGAAGGAAAGAGAATTCATTACATTTGGAGGGAGAGACAGAGGGAGAGATAGAGAGAGAGAGAGAGAGAGAGGAGAGAGAGAGAGAGAGCACCACCACCACATTATTGGGCTCTGTGATACTCGAAATAATTTTGTCCTGGAACAAACCTCGCATTCCTTCTTCATCAGGAGAGCACCAAAGCGATATTTTGCCTTGTAACAACGGGACACGCGCTCCAGGTGTCTACTCTCTCTCTCTCTCTCTCTCTCTCTCTCTCTCTCTCTCTCTCTCTTACCTAAATCACAAAAAAACCAACTCTGTGATTAATTGTTTACAACCAGCTGCACGATCCGCCAAAGCTGACAAAAGAATGCCCAACATTCGCTCTTACTCTTATAAGCGAGGGAGCTCTCCTGTATTAAACGGCCCGTTACCATCTGTCGAAACCTGCGGTGTTCTTTCCAGCAGAAGCCACTACTCGACCGCAAGGCGCTGTCTGCCTTTTCCCCTGAGGACCTTGGGAAGCTGATCCGGAAACGTAACATTTTCGGTCGTGCATGCGCAGAAAACGAGCTGCTGTTTCCTGGTTTATTGGACGCCGCCATGTCTTTTCGGTGATCGTTGAACATTGTGATATTGTGACGCTGACATGTCTTTTCGGTGATCGTTGAACATTGAGACGCCGACATGTCTTTTCGGTGATCGTTGAACATTGTGATATTGTTTACTTGTAAACAGGACAGGAACATGCCTCAGGGTTTCTTCTCTGTATGTGTGTTTGGTAGGTGTGGGTGGATCGAGTCAGTTTTGTCTCTTTTGTTGCTGATTAATTTAAGGGGATATACGTGTGTGCGAACGCTCGAGCGCTTTTGTGTGTGTGTGTGTGTGTGTGTGTGTGTGTGTGTGTGTGTGTGTGTGTGTGTGTGTGTGTGTGTGTGAGGGGGGGGGGGAACTTTTCAGAATTGAGTTGCAGACATTTATTTTCTGATGAGCTTTATGCCAGTCTCTCTTGGCTGCATATGAAAATAAATGAATTAATTTTTTTCCCGATGTTGCTGTTGGGTGGCGGGAGTTTTTCCTTAAAAAATGTATCCATTTAGAATGCATTAGTTGTTTTCTTTTTAGGTTCAAATTATCTACCTACATCCAATTAATCCAGACTCTCTCTCTCTCTCTCTCTCTCTCTCTCTCTCTCTCTCTCTCCTCTCTCTCACACACACACACACACACACACACACACACACACACACAAACACACACACACACACACACACACACACACACACACTCACACACAAACACACACACATACACACACACACACACACACACACACACACACACACACACACACACACACACACACACACATGCATGCACGCATGCACGCACACTCCTATTTGTCAAGGAGAACGTTTTCAAGCCAGTGGTAGAATGGCATGCTACAACTGTTCGCCATTCATCATAGTGTCTTGTACCTTTTTGTCCTCTTGCGT
>CM065737.1:5216580-5229080 GCA_033310375.1 Conus canariensis
TCATCTTTCCCTCCTCCTCCTCCCCTTACTCGTCCTCCTTCTGTTCCTCGCTCTCCTCTTTCTCCTCCTCCTCCTCCTCCTCCTCCTCCTCCTCCTCCTCCTCCTCCTCTTCCTCCTCCTCCTCCTCCTGCTCGTCCTTCTCCTTCATCTTCTTTCTTCTTCTGGTTTTTTTCTCTCCTTTTTAATTTACTTTCTTTCTTTTCTTCTTTCTTTGATTCTTTCTTTTCCTTTCTTTGTTTCTTTCTTTCCCCTATTCCTCCTTCTTTTCATCTTCTTCCTCTTCCTCCTCATTTTTTTTTTTATTCTTTGCCTTCTTTCTCTATCTTATCTCTATCTCTGTCTCAGTCTCTGTCTGTCTGTCTGTCTGTCTGTCTGTCTGTCTCTCTCTCTCTCTCTCTCTCTCTCTCTCTCTCTCTCTCTTCCCTCCTCCTCCCTTTCAATCACGCACTCCCTCTTTTTCTCTTTTATTATTTTTTTTGTCATCTCCACAGTGTCATCGACATTCAGAAATCACCACCAAATCCTATTATTATCATTATCATATCATCTGTTGTATCAAAATCTCCATCGTCGGTGTTATCCTAGTTTGGAAAATCGTATGATGGGTTACTTTTCTGTTCATCCGCTTCGTGTTGTTTGATTTATGGGCTCAAATCCAGTTAACATGCCGACTGGCGGAAATTTGATTGGAAGTCTCCTGGCTAGCAATCATCGCCTCAGTGCACAAGTATAAATGAATTAATGCCTCATCATCTTGTTTTGATTTGGTGGGATGTAGCCACGAACAAATCATATTCGCGCGAAGGGTGGGTCCGTGCATGTTGGCACATTTGGGAGTGGGGTGAGTTTCTGTGTGTGTGTGTGTGTGTGTGTGTGTGTGTGTGTGTGTGTGTGCGTGTGTGTGTGTGTGTGTGTGTGTGTGTGTGTGTGTGTGTGTGTGTGTTTCCTGTGCAAGCAAACATATATGGCATGTGTATAATTCATATGTATGATTCTGAGGTAACAGAGAGAGAGAGAGAGAGAGAGGGGGGGGGGGGTGGGGGCACGCAGATGAAACGTGTTTGTCTTTGAGGACTTTGATGTCCGGAATATGATGTGTACTCTTCATTCCCCACACTAGCCTCCACCTCACAAAAAAACAGATTCTATTTCTGTGTTTGGTTAGGCCAGTGTTTATTTGAGTATATATCAGCGTGTTTGTTCACCTGTGCCTCTTTGTGCACGTGCGTATGCGTATTTCTCTCTGCGTTCGCGCTCACATACTGTTAAGCTCGTGTACACACCATCGTGTGTGTCTGTTTAGCCGTCCGTTGTGAAATGTGCCGGTCATGTGTGCTCTAGGTGCAAAGACAACAGTAACAGTAAACCCCCAGTAATCTCCTAATCATCTGTGGTCCTTCGTCTAAGATAGAGGAGGACAAGGGACCCTCACTGGACACTTTATTGACTCGTTTCACTCGGTCCAGTCAATCTCTTTAACACCCCTTACAGGCAAAAGGACTGTACGCTATGTTGGGTATTAATCCCTCTGATCCTCATCTTCACGTGTAAACGAGGGTTGCAGTCATATCTAACACGTCTCCTTGAAACAAGAACTTACTAATGTTTCCCTACTGACTCCCTCTCCCTCGCTGCTATCTCCAGCCTATGTCCAATCCCCACTCTCATTCCCCTCTCCCCCATTCTCTTCAGCCAGGACAGCATTGATTCCTGCCTGCTTCTCCCCTGTTAGAGGGCCGGTGTTGGCCCACAGAGAGTCTGGATAGCAACTTGGTTGTCTCCCCTCAGTCTGACAGAAACAAGCACTTTTCGACCAGAGAGCAAGCCAATGGATCAGAGTGATTGCCCATTATCTAAATGGTGACTGACCCTGGTTTCAAGCAAAATATGACATCTGCACAAGCCAGGCTTTTATATATGTGTTTGTATCTATTTGTGTGTAACCGTGCATGCGTGAATGTGTGCATGCGTGCATCTATGTGTGTAATCGTGTACTCATGTATGTATGTGTCAGGGTAAGTGTGTTTGTGTGGCACAGAGATGAAAAAAATGTGAGAGCGTTATTCAACTACAGGAGAGGGAAAGAGGGGAGCTGTGTGTATTTATGATTGGTCGAGTCTGTGCGTTTTTAAGGCTTAGCGTGTGTATGTTGGACTGCTTCTGCATTCATTTTCATATTCATATAATGCGTACATACATTCTTCTGTAGATTCCCTCTCCCGGTTTCTGTTGGATCAGCGTCATGCTGAACGGACAGACGCTTTCACAAGTGGACCAATTTACTGTTTGGGGGTCTGTTCAGTGCAAGGACAAAGGCTTGACAAAGGAGGGCATGGCGAGGCTGGCCCTGGCTAGGTCTGCCGTGACAAGGTCTGCAGTCATGTGGAAGAGCAAGTCTCTCACTTTCCTAGCGAAGGTCAAACTCTTCTAGTTCCCTGGTGACACCCATCCTTCTGTATATATATATATATATATTATATATATATATATATATATATATATATAACCTGGGTACTAAAAGCAGACCATGGGCGATAAATAGGGTTATTGAAAATGATCGTTTCAGACAGATTCTCCATATGTCACCCGGGGAACATCAGACAAATGATTGTGTGAAGTAGCACATCCATGCAGGCGCTTGTTGACAATCCTTTTTCCCCTCCGCGGCCGTAAAGGTGCATGGTATGGGCATGTATTCCTCACGACTCACTCATCCAGGAACATTTTATAGTGGACAGTTCAGGGCTAATGTCCATGAGACTAACCTTATTAGTCGAATCCTCTGTGGACAATAAGAGGGAATGAACTGGTTACGCTTCCTCATGACTGTTCTGCGAGACTTCCTTTGTGGAGCTGCTTCTGACATAGCTAAGAAGACTGGGCACATCTGTGACGGCCGAAGTTTTTGTTTTGCAAGACTTCCTTTGTGGAGCTGCTTCTGACATAGCTAAGAAGACTGGGCACATCTGTGACGGCCGAAGTTTTTTGTTCTGCAAGACTTCCTTTGTGGAGCTGCTTCTGACATAGCTAAGAAGACGGCACATCTGTGACGGCCGAAGTTTTTTGTTCTGCAAGACTTCCTTTGTGGAGCTGCTTCTGAAATAGCTGAGAAGACTGGGCACATCTGTGACGGCCGAAGTTTTTTGTTCTGCAAGACTTCCTTTGTGGAGCTGCTTCTGACATAGCTAAGAAGACTGGGCACATCTGTGACGGCCGAAGTTTTTTGTTCTGCAAGACTTCCTTTGTGGAGCTGCTTCTGACATAGCTAAGAAGACTGGGCAGATCTGTGACGGCCGAAGTTTTTTGTTCTGCAAGACTTCCTTTGTGGAGCTGCTTCTGACATAGCTAAGAAGACTGGGCACATCTGTGACGGCCGAAGTTTTTTGTTCTGCAAGACTTCCTTTGTGGAGCTGCTTCTGACATAGCTAAGAAGACTGGGCACATCTGTGACGGCCGAAGTTTTTTGTTCTGCGAGACTTCCTTTGTGGAGCTGCTTCTGACATAGCTAAGAAGACTGGGCACATCTGTGACGGCCGAAGTTTTTTGTTCTGCAAGACTTCCTTTGTGGAGCTGCTTCTGACATAGCTAAGAAGACTGGGCACATCTGTGACGGCCGAAGTTTTTTGTTCTGCAAGACTTCCTTTGTGGAGCTGCTTCTGACATAGCTAAGAAGACTGGGCACATCTGTGACGGCCGAAGTTTTTTGTTCTGCAAGACTTCCTTCGTGGAGCTGCTTCTGACATAGCTAAGAAGACTGGGCAGATCTGTGACGGCCGAAGTTTTTTGTTCTGCAAGACTTCCTTCGTGGAGCTGCTTCTGACATAGCTAAGAAGACTGGGCACATCTGTGACGGCCGAAGTTTTTTGTTCTGCAAGACTTCCTTTGTGGAGCTGCTTCTGACATAGCTAAGAAGACTGGGCACATCTGTGACGGCCGAAGTTTTTTGTTCTGCAAGACTTCCTTTGTGGAGCTGCTTCTGACATAGCTAAGAAGACTGGGCACATCTGTGACGGCCAAAGTTTTTTGTTCTGCAAGACTTCCTTTGTGGAGCTGCTTCTGACATAGCTAAGAAGACTGGGCACATCTGTGACGGCCGAAGTTTTTTGTTCTGCAAGACTTCCTTTGTGGAGCTGTTTCTGACATAGCTAAGAAGACTGGGCACATCTGTGACGGCCGAAGTTTTTTGTTCTGCAAGACTTCCTTCGTGGAGCTGCTTCTGACATAGCTAAGAAGACTGGGCACATCTGTGACGGCCGAAGTTTTTTGTTCTGCAAGACTTCCTTCGTGGAGCTGCTTCTGACATAGCTAAGAAGACTGGGCACATCTGTGACGGCCGAAGCGTTCATCATGACGCCACCTACGACCCTCTGCCACAGGATGATAATGATCATAGTGCATGCCTGTCCCACCATCATTCTTGTCAGCTACATTTGTGATGATGAAGTGTGCCAGTTAGTTTTCTCTAGTTTGGAAGATGTTAATTAAGTCTCCTAATCGTCCAGGGTACTTCATCTTGGAGACAAAACAAGGGGCTTTCACTGAACAGCCTTTTGGCACGTTTCCCGTCTGTCCAATCTGTCTCTTCAATGCCAGGTCCTTGTCTCTTATAGTAAACGAGGGCCATGGTCACATCTGACACGTCTCCCTGAAACGAGAGACATCCGATCTTTAGTACCTCCCTTGTCATCTTGAAGGTTAAGATTCCTCTCCTCCTCCCCCCCCCCCCCCCTTTCTATCTCCCTATCTGTCTTAAGCTAGGAATACATTGTCACAAGGGACGACCAATCTATCTCCTCTCCTCATCGCTCGCCCCTCTCTGTCTTATCACACAGGTCCTAGACTCCTCCTCCTCCCATTCGCTCCATACTCTCATCAGCCAGGAAAACACAGATTCCATTCATACCCCCCCCCCCCCCTTTTCCTCACCTCCCGCCCTCCTCTCCTTTCAAGACTGGTTTAGGCGAGAGAAAGTCTCAGCGGTGGATCGGTTGTCTACCATCAATCTGACAGAAACAAATATTTGCCCACCAGAGAACAGGCCGATGGACAGGAGTAGTGAAGAAGTGATTTCCTTTGATCAAACATGAGGGTTGGTCCTTGTTTGCGGTAAGATGGGAGGGGCGGGGGGCTTCAGGCTAGTGCCCACAAACGTGGGCTTGGCTCAAAACAGTGTGTGTTCTATGCTCAAAACTGCATGCTTCATTTGTCACGGAATTCAATATAGTTCAGTATGAAGTTCAACAATACAAAACTTATCCACACATAAATTTTATTTCCTCATTCACAGGCTGGTTTTAAACCCATCGTAAGCTTTTCAAATACACCAGAAGAAGTGTGAAACATGTCAAATAGAAATTCACTAACACTGTGAAAAAAGTTATGTAGAGCACAATTATCACCACACACACATACACACACACGCACGCACGCACGCACACACACACACACACACACACACACACACACACACACACACACACACACACACACACACACACACTCAGTTAGCTCAACGAAACATAATTCGCGAATCAGACAATAATTGTTACATTTCAGCATTAAAATTGAAACCCAAAGAGCAGAAGAATGAGCCCTGACCAGAAATATGCCCGGAGCAGTGAACCATTGGGGCATATTGTGTTCTCTTCTCTGTGACTGCTTGAACGCGTTGAATTTATGCAAGATAATCTATAGTGCACACCTTCTCTCTCCTCACTCATTTTCCAGGGGTTTTTTTTCTATGCTGAACTCTTCATTTAAAAATCCTAGAACTAAAGTTCTGACAGATGAAAACAAGAGTTGATTATGCCATGTTTATTTTCATGCGTGTATCTGTTATATAACATTAGTATGATCTGTAACCCCAAATCTAAGGACACATTTTGTTTATCACTTTAGAAAATCTTTTGAGACAATTAATTTGCCACATGATCCTCAACAGCGACCTAAAAAATCTTGCCTTGCATGTGAGCGGTTAGTTTGTGTGTGTGTGTGTGTGTGTGTGTGTGTGTGTGTGTGTGTGTGTGTGTGTGTGTGTGTGTGTGTGATTTCGTATGAGGTGTGTGAGGTAGAAAGAGATGCATAAAGAGAAATGTGCGCGGCAGTGAGGGCTTTAATGTCCAGAACATAAGAGAATGTAAAACAAAAGAAGGGATTGTGCTTCCTTTGATGGGTAGCTGAGTGTTTTTACCTGAGTGTGTGTGTGTGTTCTTCAATTTAATGTCTATACACATAAGTGATTTTAGACAACGAAAAATAAATAAATAAACAAGGTAGAAAAGGAGGAAGGGAGGGGAGAAGGGGTGGGTAGACAGGCAGCTGAAGGAGATAAAGAGATAGAGAAACAGGGAGATAGAAAAAGATGAAGAAGTATAAATGGAAAACGGAAAAAGAGAAAAAGGAGGATCAGAATGAGAATCGGAAGAAAAAATGTTAACATGAATAAAAATTGCAACCTACAACATAACTAGAATAACATTTTTAAAAATCAAATGAACGCTAAAGGTAACAGGATAATAACATTTACACGTGAAGATAGAATTATTAAAGGAATCTAAAAATGGTACTCTGAACAAGTCCTAAAACAATGTCACAAATCAAAAGGGGTTTTATTAAAACCTCCTTCAGGGACTTTTCCGAAAAAGTAGGCAGATATGTTTTCATTTTTCTACAGTGGAAAAGTATATGTTCATTAGAAATTTTCCCACCACAAACACATGTGATGTTGGAAGTGAATTTCGTCTTAAAAGCATTAAGTTTGAATCTATAGGCAAGGGAAGTTAAAAGCCTTAAGTTAGACAATTGACCATACTTAGATATAAAAACATCTTCAAAACTCGTTTGGTGGTCAGCAGGTAATGAGTGGCCAACATCTTCTTGTTTCTTTCTAAAATGCTTCCAGCAAGCATTCTGCAGTAGGCTATACCCTTCTTTCAGAGATAAAGGGATTTTCAAATTATATGCTTCATTTGTATAATCTGCAGAGTTTTTAGCTAGTTTATCTACGGATTCATTGAAATGTATTCCACTGTGTGAAGGCACCCAAAGAAAGGTAAGATTACTACCTCTTAGAATAAGGAAATGCACCAAATGATTAATCTCAAAAATCAAATCTTGTCTCACACTAGAATTTGAATTGCTTAAGGCATACAACACTGATTTTGAATCGACACAAAAAAGAATCTGAGTCACAGTTTTCGGAAAATCAAGCAAATAACGCAAAGCCATAAGAATAGCAGTTAATTCAGCTGTAAATATAGATCTGTGCTTTCCAATATAAAAACCTCTTTTGACCTTTAAGTGGGGGATAGTGAAAGCAGCACCAGCTTCGTGATTTTCTAGAACTGAACCATCGGTATAAACTTTGAGATGATTTGGATAATTGAGAAATAAATGCTCATTCGCAACTGTGCCAATAAAATTTATATTCTCATTTTTCTTTGCATTGGTATAATTAATGTCAAAATGTCCTTTTTGTAATTCCCATGGAGGGATAACAGTACATGGATTACTACATTTTACCATATCTTCTAATTCTATTCCTGATTGTTGAAAAGTATCTAGAGTTTCAGTTTTTATTGTTTTAAGACATGATATGTTTTTGGCTCGTTTTGGGAAATCAACATCTGATCTTAAGCCAATTTCATTTTCGACATTGTTTTCACTTAAAGAGCCTTTTAACAAATATTTAGCGATGGCAAGCTGACGGCATTCATTTAAGGGAAGTACTCCTACCTCTCTATATGTTGCTATTGTTGATGTATGGAAAGGAACCCCCAAGGCCAATCGAAAAGCTTTACAATCCACGCTTTGTAATTTGTTTAATAAATATTTTGGAGCGGTGAAAAAAACTTCTTGACCATACGTAAGCCTAGAGCGAACAAGACTTATCGCTAGATGTTTTAGTACTCTGACATCTTGGCTCCAGTATTGCTTACTGATAACTTTTAAAAAATTTAAAGTCTTTCTTGCTTTAGATAACAAGTATTCAATGTGATAATTCCAGTTTAACTTAGAAGTAATATGAACCCCCAAAAACTTTACCCTTTGTTTATATTCCAAAATATCAGACCCAATATGGAGGGATGGTAAATTGGGTGGATCAGCACCATTGTTGAATAAAACCAGATGAGTTTTCTCAGTTGATAGAGTTAGTCCATTTTCAAACAAGTAGTTATTTAATTTATCTAATTCCATTTGATAAGCTTTAAGCAGGGAGTTTCAAGATGGCGGAGATAGCCCAGCAGAAGTAATTTCGCCTGCTGAAGTTTTTTACTGATCTAAGGCACTATGCCTATGCTGACAAGATCAACAAGTTTGGGTGAACGCCTAACGAGCGTTGTAAAAAGAAAAAGAAGAGACGGCACCAAAAAAGGCGTGGGCATTACAAATCCAAGCAAAGATGTGCTGGGACCGTTGGGACGCCAGGACCAGGCCCAGAGCTCCATGACAGAGGTAGGCCTACAATCTTTACCTCGAGATAAACTGAAGAAGACGGAAACAAAAGATATCAACACCCAGACGGAGGTCAGTGAGTCTGTTTCGTCTATGATTCAATCGCTTTTCGAGCGCATTGACAGTCTAGAAAAGACAGTGAAAGTCCTGACCGATGCGTTAAAAACCTAACGCCGAGTCTTGTCTTACAAAAAGAACCAGAGAAGACTGAAACATGCCCCTCTGTTGAACTCCCTAGCTTCCATACGAAGCCGGGAAAAACTTTCGCGGATGCTGCGAGAACTGCTCCACTGACCCCTGCACCAAAAACATCGGGCAAAACAACAATAAAGCAGAAAGAAAACAAAAAACAAAACGAAACAGAACAAAAGCAAATTGGAGATATGAAAACTGACGTCAATGAGAGTAAGTCCACGCGTGACGTCAAAGCAGAAAAGAATGTTCGAAAGCGCCACAATAGGGAAAAGCTTCCACGTGTCGTTCTTTTGGGGGACTCTGTCTTCAGTGGTATCAAATCAAAGAGACTGGGTTGGTCCTACGACTTGTACGTTCGGTCGGTAAATGCCGCACCACTGAAGATATTCAGAAAACGTTTGAATTTACTACAGCCGTAATCGAAAAACAGGAGGGCAAGCCAGTAGATATAGACGCAGTTGTTGTTCATTGTGGAATAAATGACATCAGATCATCAGATCCCAAAACCACGTCTCAAAAGTTCACAAAAGTAATCAAGAACATCGCTGCTGACCATCCCAGCATCAATATTGTTGTCAGCAAAATCATCCCCGTGCGTGACTCCCAACTTGATGTCAAAAGAGAACTTTTTAACGCATTTCTAAGTGAAGGGTTACAATCTATGCAGAACGTCTCTTTCATCAACCACTCTAACTTCTCCACCCACGGCAAATTCATGAGGGATGACATCCACCCCAACCCCCGTGGTTCCAGCATCTTGGCGGGCAACGTGGGCCGACATCTGAGGGACATTTTCTGGAGAGACCGCGAAGAACATCACGCCTCCTCCTCCCATGTACCACCAGCACTGGCATTCACCCCAACAGCCTAGCCTCCGCAGATGCCCTCCTTACCCACGATATGGAAGATCATGGAACATGTTCGAACTTCTTGAGCTTGAGGATTCCTCTAAAATTACATTTCCATAAGAAATTTTGTCTAGGCTTAGTACTTGTCTTAGCTTTGTATAAGCTTCAACAGTGCAATGACTGGCTATTGACTGTCTTTGGATTATATTTTTGAGACTTGTTGCCATCGCGAAATATTGTTATCATAATCTCTCGTTTAGTTGATTGATTAACAACCACCCCCCTCCACCTCCCACTCCCCCTTTTTTTATTTAAGTGTATTTCTCTGCGTTATATTTATCATTTTTACGTGAGGTTTATTCGTGTTATTTTTAAAAACAAATAACCGAATTTCTTCACACTTTCCTTTTTCCTTATCATGACAAAGTCAGTTCCCATTAAGGTTTTACAATGGAACTGCAGGTCTATAAAAACGAACCTGTCTTATTTAACTCAACATCTTGTTTCTTCAAAGTACCAGGTTCTGATTTTACAATCTTTGAATGTAAACCAAAACAGCCTACCTAAACTGGTAAATTATTATTATCCACCAGTGCATGAGATAGTAAATAAAACAGAAAATATTAAGACAGCTATATACATTAATGAAAATATACAGTATACAGTGTGCGATTCCCCAGCCCCTAAGAATGATCCTAATATTCTTTCATGTGCTGCAAGTCTAAAGTTCAATGATCAACTTATAATAAATGTTGTTTCTGTCTACTTACCAAAAGGCCCAACAGAAATTAACACGGAATGGATTCGTACAACACAAAATCCAAACAAAAAGTGGTTAATTTGTGGAGACTTTAATGCACACTCCCCTTTTTGGGAGAAAAATTGCGCTTTTATCACTAGTCACAGATTTTTAGAAAACATAGTAGACTCAAATCTTTACCTTTTAAACGATGGAAGAGTGACTAGAATTCCAGACAATGCAAATCATAGAGCCACCTCCATTGATCTATCTTTAATATCCCCTGCTTTGGCCCATAATTGCACATGGGAACCACTTTGTGACACGCTTGGAAGTGATCATATACCCATTGTTACCACTGTCAATGATCAACAAATATCTAGCGATAGAGATGAAGATGTCATTCCTAAATACAATTATAACTTTGCTGACTGGGAAACATTTAGAGCTTTTTATGTGCACAAAACATAGATTGCATTAAAGATGATGACATAGACATTTATTACTCAAAATTTACGGAAACAGTACTAAATGCTGCTGATTATGCCATTCCTAAATATGCAGCTCGCAAATCAGATAAACATGCAGGGAATGTATGGTGGAATGATGAATGCCAGAAAGCGGTTGACAAGAAAACAGAAGAATATAAATTATACCTACAAAATCCTGGACCAAAAACGCATGCTCCAATGAAGAAAGCAAATGTCATGAGTAACAGAACGATTGCAAAAGTCAAGCGGGAATATTGGTCTAATTTCTGCACCAATGAAACACATACCCATAAAGACTTACAGAGGGTGTGGAAAAAGTTTAATGAAATGAAAAATGGTGTTCATTTGCCACACTGTCCAATCAAATGTGATGGTAATGAATTACCAAGCAATTCAGAAAAGGCAGAATCATTTGTAGATATGTTTGCTGATATAATGAATGCAAGCAAACTACCAAAAAATCATAAAATTTTCAGGGAAAATGAAGAAAGAAATGATGACTATCAAGATCCACAGCGGAAAGATGATCTTTATGTCAATGCTCCAATTACTATACGTGAGTTGAGAGAAGCTATACTTTCCCTGACTAATAAAAAGTCATCAGTAGGCATGGACGCTATTTCTAATATCTTACTTAAACATTTGCCAGACAGTTGGGTACTGTTGCTACACGACTTATTTCAAAAGTGTTGGGAACAGGGACAAAACCCTAAAATATGGAAACATTCTATCATAATACCGATTCCTAAAGAAGGAAAAACGAAAAGTAATAAGAATAATTACAGACCTATATCATTAACTTCGCATGTAGGCAAACTTATGGAAAAGATAGTTTTAAACAGACTAATATTCTATTGTAATAAAAATAAAGTGATCCCAAAAAACCAAGCTGGTTTCCGAAAGGGTAGGTCAACCATTGATCATCTTGTCAAATTGACTACACAGGTAAAGCATCAATTTGCTCGCAGAAAGAATATTCTAGCAACCTTTTTTGATATAAAAAAGGCATATGATCGTGTTTGGCATCATAAATTACTATATAAATTGAAACAAATTGGTTTGTCTGGGAACATCTACTTTTACATAAAAGACTTATTGATGAAAAGAAGCATGCAAACAAAGGTGGGAAATTCCTATTCGACTACACGCATGCCTACAATGGGTATTCCACAAGGCTCGGTAATAGCGCCCCATCTTTTTAATATATTACTTCATGACCTACCTCAATGTTTGTCAAAAAATGTCAACTTAGTACAATATGCAGATGATATTTGCATGTGGATGAATGTGTCCATGAAAAAGAAGTCACCAAAAAGAGATATAAATTACCTGAGTGTGTATGTATATGCGGGTGTGTCTCTTAGTGCACGTGTGCATGCGTTTTTGTCTCCACGCTCGCGTGCTCTTACAATTAAACACGTGTATACACCATCGTGTTTGTTGTCAACCCATGTGCCAGTTATGTGTAATCTACTTGCAAAGATAGCAATAAGGCCTCCAGTAATCTCCTAACCACCCACGGTGCTTTGGCTAGGAGAGAGAAAAACGGGCCCTCTCTGAACACTCTAGTGGCACGTTCCCCCGGTTCGCTTTGATACCCCATCCTTACAAAAGAGCTGTACTCTACGTTGGATATGAATCCCTCTGATCTTCTTCTCTTCGCATAAACGGGGGCTGAAGTCATGAAGGACCCGTCTCATTGAAACAAAAGTACGTGAATGTATCTCTCCTGCCATTCTTCTTCTCTCTAGTACCCCCAGCCTGTTCCCCATC
>CM065737.1:5231580-5236580 GCA_033310375.1 Conus canariensis
CCCCCCCTCCACCCTCTCTTTCAGTCACGTGCCTTCCTCGTTTTTCCTTGTTTGATATTTCCACAGTGTCATCACCATTCAGTTATCTCCATCAAACCCTATTACCATCTTTGTCATATAATCTGTTGTATTATCCTCACAGTCCCAAAAATCCCCATCATCGATGTTACTCTCGTTTGCAATATTGTATGAGGTGTCACTTGTCACTTCAGCTGCTTCATGTTGTTTGATGTATGGGCTCAGATCCAGTTAACATGCCGACTGGCCGAAATTTGATCGGAAGTCTCCTGGCTAGCAATCATCGCCTCAGTGCTCAAGTATAAATGAATTTACGCCGCATCATCTTGTTTTGATTTGGCGGGATGTGGCCACGAACAAATCGCATTGGCGCTGTGCATGCATTCTCGCGCAAGTGGGAGTGGAGTGAGAGCCTGAGTGTGTGTGTGTGTGTGTGTATGTGTGTGTGTGTGTGTGTGTGTGTGTGTGTGTGTGTGTGTGTGTGTGTGTGTGTGTGTGTTTTCGCATGAGCAAGCATACAGCTACACATGTACACGGAGGAAATGTGCCTGACATTGACTTTCATGTCCAGATTATAAAAAATGGTACAAAAAGAATTTATAAAAAGATTGTGTTTCTGAGAAGTGTATGG
Source organism: Conus canariensis (assembly GCA_033310375.1). NCBI lineage: Eukaryota > Metazoa > Mollusca > Gastropoda > Neogastropoda > Conidae > Conus > Conus canariensis. The sequence continues at coordinate 5,232,230 of CM065737.1, forward strand.
TGAGTGCTCATGTGAGTACACATCTGTGTGTTTGTTCAGGTATGCCGCTGTGTGCAAGTGCGCATCTGTACTTTTATCTGCGCTTTGTGCTCACGTACTTATAACTTTGTGTACACACCATCGTGTTTTTCCGTCAGCCAGTCACGTGTACTAAAGCAGTGAAGAGAGCAGTAAACCCCCAGTAATCTCCTCATCATCCACGGTACTTCGTCTAAGAAAGAGAAGGACAGGGGACCCTCACTGAACACTTTATTGGCACGTTCATTCCTGTCCTGTCCATCTCCTAAACACTCCATACGGGTAAAAGGACTCAACGCTATGTTGGGTATTAATCCCTCTGATCCTCATCTTCACGTGTAAACGAGGGTTGCAGTCATATCTAACACGTCTCCTTGAAACAAGAACCTTCCGATGTTTCCCTCCAGACCTCCTTCTTCTCTCTACATCCCCACCCAATTCCCCATGAATTCTTTAATACCCCCCCCCCCACTCTCCCCCATTCTGTTCAGCCGGGATAGCATTGATTCCCGCCTGCTTCTCCCCTGTTAGAGGGCCGGTGTTGGCCCAAAGAGAGTCTGGATAGCAATTTGGTTGTCTCCCCTCAGTCTGACAGAAACAAACACTCTTCGACCAGAGAACAAGCCAATGGACAGTAATAGCAAAGAGTGATCGCCCTTTATCTAACATGGCGTCTGATCCTGGTTTGAAATGAAATGGGAAGTCTGCATGAGAGAAGCTTTGATCTGTGTGTGTGTGTGTGTGTGTGTGTGTGTGTGTGTGTGTGTGTGTGTGTGTGTGTGTTTGTGTGTGTGTGTGTGTGTGTGTGTGTGTGTTGTGTGTTGTGTGTGTGTGTGTGTGTGTGTGTGTGTGTGTGTGTGTGTGTGTGTGTGTGTGCAGGCGTGCAGGCGTGCGTGCATGCCTGTATGTATTTGTGTGCTCATGTGCATCTATCTGTGTGTGTTCGTGGGATACAGAGATGAAAGAAAACTTACATATATATTCAACCATAGAAGGGAGTGGGGGAAGCTGTTTGCATGTACGATTGGTTGAGTCTGTGCGCTTTTAAAGGTAAGCTTCCCAGTGAAGGTCAAACCCTTTAAGTTACCAGGTGACACCCATCCTTCTGTACGGACATGGAAACTTGATACTAACAGCAGACCCTGAACGGTAAACCCAAGTGTTGGGGAATGAATTTTCAAACAGATTCTCCACATCCCACCCAGGGAACCTCAGACAAACGATTGTGTCAAGCTGCACGTCCCCATAGACGATAGCAGACAATAGCCACTCATTCCTGTCATCCAGCGCTATAAATGTGCCTGGTAAGGGCATGTATCTCATCATGACTCGCTCGTCCATTATAATTTTATAGTGGATAGTTCAGGGTCAATGTCCATGAGAACAACCGAAGAATTTGAATCCTGGGTGGACAACATAAGGGAATGGACTGGTTACTATTCCTCCACCATGTTGCATATGGCTTCCTTTGTGGAGCTGCTTGTGTCATAGCTCAGAGGACAGTGAAGATCCTTGACGGCCCAAGTGTTCATCACGACACCACTTACGACCCACTGCCAGGGGATAACAAGGATCACAATGCATGCCTGTCCTCACCATCGTTCTTGTCAGCTAGATGTGTGATGTGAAGTGTGGCAGTCATGTTTTCTCTAGTTTGGAAGGCTGTAGTTAAAACCTAGTAGTCTCCTCATCATCCAAGGTACTTAAGCTTGGAGGCAAAACAAGGGGCTTTCACTGAACACTCTATTGGCACGTTCCCCGCCTGTCCAGTCTGTCTCTTTGATGCCCTGCCCTTGTCTCTTCCAGTAAACGAGGGCCGTGGTCACATCTGACACGTCTCCTTCAAACGAGAGACTTCCGATCTTTAGTATCTCGTGGAGATCAAGATTCCTTCTCCTCCCGCCATTCTGTCTCCCTGTCTCTCTTACACTAGGAAAACATTGTCCCGAGAGGCTACCAGTCTATCTCCTGTCCTCAGCCCCGCCCCCTCCAGGTCTTAATCACACAGGCCCTAGACTACTTCTTCTCCCATTCACTCCCTACTCTCATCAGCCGGGAAGACACTGATTCTATCCATGCCACCCTTCTCCACTCCCACCCCTGCCCCCAATCCTTTGAAGACTGGTTTGGGAGGGAGAAAGTCTCAGAGCTGGATTGGTTATCTACCCTCAATCTGACAGAAACAAACGTTTGCCCAGCAGAGAACAAGCTGATAGACAGGAGTAGTAAAGAAGTGACCGCCCTTTATCAAACATGAGGGTTGATGCTTGTTTGGGGTAAGACGGGGGGGCTTGAGATTTGTGCCCACAGACGCAGGTTTGACTCAAAACAGTGTATTCTACACTCAAACTGTATGCTACATTTGCCAAGGAACTCAATATAATTCAATATAGTCGGTATGCAGTTCAACAATACTTCATTTATCCATACGCAAATCCATGAGCTCATTCACAGATTTATCCGAGGCACAGTTATCACTAGACATACACAATGACTCAAATAGCGTCACAAAATACATGCACATAAGACAATAATTCTTACATTTCAGCATTAAAATTGAAACCCAAAGAGCAGAAGAATGCGCCCCTGACCAGAAATGTGCCCAGCGTACTGAGACCTTTGGGTTATACTGTGTTCTTGTATTGTAACTGAATGCAATCAGATTGTGCTAGGTAATCTATTATGTACCTCTGGTTGCTCACCCCCAGTCTCCTCCCTCATTTTATAGTTGTTTTTCTGCTGGTTTCTTCATTTACAAATCCTTGTATCAAAGATCTGACCGAGAAACACAAGAGGCTACAACGATGCCATGCTCATTTTAATGCTTTCATATGTAGTATAACATCAATGTAATTTGTAACGCTTATTATAAGGGCACATTCTGCTTATTACTCCAGAAAAAATCTTCCGACGAAGGTGAAGAGATGTCTTCTGACGACAATTAGTTTGCAATCTGATCCTCGACAGTGATAAAAAAAAAATCTGATATTGCATGTGACAAGCTAATTTGATGTGTGTGTGTGTGTGTGTGTGTGTGTGTGTGTGTGTGTGTGTGTGTGTGTGTGTGTGCGTGTGTGTGTGTGTGTGTGTGTGTGTGTGTGTGTGTGTGTGTGTGTGTGTGTGTGTTGTGAATGTGAGTGTTTCTGTGAGTGTGTGTGTATGTATGTATGTGTGTGTGTGCGCGCGCGCGTGCGTGTGTGTGTATGTGTCCTTGCATGAGCAGGCACGCAATGGTTGTGTGTGTGTGTGTGTGTGTGTGTGTGTGTGTGTGTGTGTTGTGTGTGTGTGTGTGTGTGTGTGTGTGTCTGTGTCCTTGCATGAGCAGGCCCGCAGTGGTGTGTGTGTGTGTTTTATGTGTGTGTGTGTGTGTGTGTGTGTGCGTGCGTGCGTGCGTGTGTGTGTGTGTGTGATTTCTCATGCGGGTATGTGACATAGAAAGAGATGCATAGGGAGGAACGCGCACGCCAGTGAGGGCTTTGATGTCCAGAACATTACAGAATGTAAAACAAAAGAAGGGATTGTGTTTCCTTTGATGGCTAGCTGAATGTTTACCTGAGTGCGTATCTGTGTGTTTATGCAGCTGTGCCTCTGTGTACATGTGTTTTGTGTCCCCACGGTCGCACGCTCTTACAGTCAAGCTCGTGAATACACCATCGTGTTTGTTTTCTATCCGTGTGCTGTGAAACGTGCCAGTCATGTGTGCTGTAGTTGTGAAGACGGCAGTAAAACCCCCTGTAATCTCCTAATCATCCCCGGTGCTTGGCTAGGAGAGAGAAAGGACTCTCTCTGAACACGTTATTGGCACGTTTGCCCCTGTCCAGTCTGTCTCTTTGATACCCCGTCCTTACAAAAGAGCTGTACTCTACGTTGGATATGAATTCCTCTGATCTTCATCTCTTCGCATAAATGGGGAGCAGAAGTCATGAATGGCCCGTCTCCTTGAAACAAGAGCGTGTGAATGTCTCTCCTGCCCTTCCTCTCCTGTCCTCTCTACTACCTCCAGCCTGTTCCCCATCTCCACTCTAATTCCCCTCTCACCCACTCTCTTCAGCCAGCAAGCATTGATTCCTGCCTGCATCTCTCCCATTGGAAGATCCTTTGTCGGCCAAAAGAGAGAGCCTGGGCGGTAGATTGGTTGTCTCCCCTCAATCTGACGGAAGCAAACACTCTTCGACCAGAGAACAAGCCAATGGACAAGAGTAGTAAAAGAGTAATCGCCCTTTATGTAGCACGGTGGCTGATCTTGATTTCAAGTGGAACAGGATGTTTGCATGTGAAAGGCTTTGATGTGTGTGTGTGTGTGTGTGTGTTGTGTGTGTGTGTGTGTGTGTGT
>CM065737.1:5244080-5251580 GCA_033310375.1 Conus canariensis
ATGAGGGAGGGATAAGGACAGATGTGATGTCTGTTGAACAATGAGGAAGGGATAAAGACAGATGTGATGTCTGTTGAACAATTAGGAAGGGATACGTACTGTTGTGATATCTGTTGAACAATGGGGAAGGGATAGGGACTGCTGTGATGTCTAGATATAAAAAAAGATAATAGTGTTAATAATACTTGCAACAATAATATAGAAAATACTAACGACGAAGTCGATGATAGTGGCCAAAATCAAATAATAGTGCTAAATATCGTACGATTATTATTATCATTATTGTTGTTGTTATCACTGTTATTGTTATTAATATCATTATTATTATCATGTAATTATTATGAAAACAATGGAAAAGAAGTGAACAAGTAAAAAGAAATTGCATCAGAAATATTTGGAAGATAAAACAAGGATTGAATTATGAAAACAATAATAAAGATAGAAGATAAAACAAGGATTGAATTATGAAAACAATAATAAAGATAGAAGATAAAACAAGGATTGAATTATGAAAACAATAATAAAGATAGAAGATAAAACAAGGATTGAATTATGAAAACAATAATAAAGATAGAAGATAAAACAAGGATTGAATTATGAAAACAATAATAAAGATAGAAGAAGAAAATTAAAAGGAAAAATGTGAAGAGTAAACAATCAACAACAACAACAAAAAGAACGAAAGGGAAGATATCTCTGAATACATGCCTTTCAGTGCGTGTGATTGCGTATGTGTGTATATGCATAGGATCAAAACTGGGAGAAGGGAAGAGAGAAGTGGAGGCTGTGATGTTGAGTGTTAGGGGGAGGTTGAGCAGGGGGATAATAAAGAATCAAGATTAATAAAGAAATCACGTCCATCTCCGCATTAAGAAATCCAACTCGTGTTCTGTTGGCGCCGGCTGAAGGGAATGACAGCGTTCCCTAAGCCCATCCAATCGACTTGTATTGCCTTCACCCTCTACTCCCCGACCCACCCTCCATGTTTTCCAATCACACCCCAACCCGACCCCATCCGAGGGCGTCCTTTCCTGCGTGGTTAAAGGCTCGGAGTCTCTGCGTATGCCGGATCAAATTGTTGTTTATTCTGCTGATGGTTGAGGTAAAGAAAGGGTCTTGTTCCTGGAGTGTACGTCCTTTTCTTTGAAGATGGATACAGTCGCAGTTAGATTAAATTACAAGCAACAGTGATTTTCTCGGGCGTGCTAGCATTATTTTCATCAACTGTGTGCTGCAGGAATATCAGTAGCACACACGTAGCACGTCTCGTTAGATTAACTCATTCAGTTTTGTTTGTTCGTGTTTGTTTGTTTGTTTGTCTTTTTTTTTTTGGAGGGGGGGGGGGTGTATGTTCATTCGTATAATTGCTTGGTTTGATTATACTGGAATAAACTTTTTTCACAACAGATTGTTTTAATTCGGTATAAATTGTCATTCAAGGTCGCATTTGATTTCACAAGCCTCACTCCAGTGCGTGATGTTCATTCATCCTTCGCTGGCCAAGAGGACCTCGACTTGCGGTATGTCAGGGGGGTTGCATGTGTTCCCGGAAACATGACGAGTCACAGCCCGCCTCGTTGTAAGCAGCTATTGTCTTCAGGAGAGGGCATAGTAGACTGTGTCCCGCATATAGAGAGCCGGATTAGCTCAGTTGGTAGAGCGTCGGACTCGTAATCTTGGTGATCCTGGGGTTGCGGGTTCGAATCTCCGCCGGGGCGTTTCGGTACAAGGGATTTTTCCCACGGAGTTAACATTGGTTCTTACTCCATTTCCCATACAGTCCTTCGAATGAGACTATAAACCGAGGTTCCGTGTGTGAACGCACGCATAATATCTTGCACACACGTAAAATCCCATCACCAACTTTCGAAAGAGTAGGCAAGTCTGGCCGTTGGTATGGATGACACGTTACACATAGCATGCACCCTGCGTGAGAAATGGAGAGAATGAAGGAAGTAAGGAAACTGAGTGAACAATATTGAACGATATTGACTGGATGACACGGGAAACGACTGAATGAAGCGCCAGCCGGCAGCTCTTCAGTCGGCACTACCCAGGTAGGCAGCCCGTTGTGTAAACGAGTGTTGATTGTAAAGCGCTTAGAGCTTGGTCTCTAGCCGAGAATAGGCGCTATATAAGCATTCATTATTATTATTATTATATGTTGAACTACAACAGATTGCACTGAACACTACCTATGTGAACAGGCAATACTGCAGTGTCTCCTCTGAAGGGTTGCTTCAGATCAATCTGACTGCTTTCTGTGGATCGTTCGCTTGATGTCGCTGTGTATGGGAGACCCGGAATGAGCAATGTGGGAGCGATGCCATTGATGGGCACCAAAAAGGAAAAAAAATCACCTCTCGTTGCAGTTGCAGTTTCAGAGCCGCTGAATTTGCCTGGTTCGGACAGTGTGTTGATGGTGATGATTCCCTGTCCAAGGTCATCCTGCACTGTGCAGTGGTTGGTTCCTCACGCAGACTGAAGACAGTCCTGTTCAAACAGTGGCAACGAAACGAACAGTGGTTGTCTCGAGGAGAAAGTTCAGCGATTCCAGTGTCTCGGGATAGGCTGAAAAGTTTGGGGTGATAAAGATGCCAGGTGCCAGCCAGCTTAGCGTAGAATGCTGCAATCTAAGAACTTAGAGAGAGAGAGAGAGAGAGAGAGAGAGAGAGAGAGAGAGGGAGAAGGGACACACACACACACACACACACACACACACACGCACACGCACACGCACACACACACACAGGAGAGAGAGAGAGAGAGAGAGAGAGAGAGAGAGAGAGAAAGGGGGGGAGACTGGCAGACAGACTGCAGACACACAGACGGACGGGCGGATGGACGGACAGACAGGCAGACAAATAAATAGATAGATAGATAGATAGATTTGAAGTGAGAGAGTGTGGTGAGACGGAAAGAGAGAGCGAGATCGGTTTCCTTCTCCAATCTTGAACCTAAAGCGAAAGAAACGCCGAAAAACTCGGACAAGAGGAAAGCTGCACACTAACCGAACATTTGTCCTTGTTTTTTTCCCTTAGACATCATGAGGAGAAGTGTTGTGTGGGCGACTGTTCTACACAGTTTTGTGTTTCAAAGAATGAGAGGTTCGATGGGGCGTACCGTGTGACAAATCACTTTGCATCAAACATGTGATTAAAAGTGGAGGAGGTTAGGGGATTAGACACCACCATTTTACAGCGGGTTTCATGAAGACCTTCTGAGACATTCTACCTTTTCTGTGAAGACCAATGCCTTTCGTTTGATGATCTAACCGTGACGATTTTAGTTTTATTACTTTTTTGAAATTGCTCTTTAAGGCCAAGGCTCCGCTGGTTTGGGGCTCTAATCTTTGCATTTCGATGTATACATTGTATGATATTGACCGTGTTGGCAGCCCTGATGTGGCATCCGTGGTCGGCTGAGCTATAAACAATGTGACCGTCTGAGTGTGTGTGTGTGTGTGTGTGTGTGTGTGTGTGTGTGTGTGTGTGTGTGTGTGTGTGTGTGTGTTGTGTGTTAGAGAGAGAGACAGACAAGCACAGACAGATAGACAGACAGACAGACAGACAGACAGAGCAAACACACATACAGCTTTACATTTTGCTTTCCCTTAAAAATGGGGCTGGAGCTCACTGATTGTCTCCCTTAAAAAAAAATTTTAAAAATAAAAAATAAAAAAAAACTTGAAACATGCACCATGACTCCTCTCTCAGCTCTCCCCGTCATCCACCGCTACAACAGACGGACATGTTTGCCGGATTAACGTGGTCACAAACAGTGACAACAGAAGGACATGTTTGCTAGATTAACGTGGTCACAGTGACAACAGACGGATATGTTTTCCGGATTAGCGTGGTCACAGTGACAACAGACGGACATGTTTGCCGGATTGACGTGGTCGCAAACAGTGGAAACAGACGGACATGTTTGGCAGGTTAACGTGGTCACAAACAGTGACAACAGACGGACATGCTTGCCGGATTCACGTGGTCACAAACAGTGACAACAGACGGACATGTTTGCCGGATTCACGTGGTCACAAACAGTGACAACAGACGGACATGTTTGCCGGATTCACGTGGTCACAAACAGTGACAACAGACGGACATGCTTGCCGGATTAACGTGGTCACAAACAGTGACAGCAGACGGACATGTTTGCCGGATTCACGTGGTCACAAACAGTGACAACAGACGGACATGCTTGCCGGATTAACGTGGTCACAAACAGTGACAACAGACGGACATGTTTGCCGGATTCACGTGGTCACAAACAGTGACAACAGACGGACATGTTTGCCGGATTCACGTGGTCACAAACAGTGACAACAGACGGACATGTTTGCCGGATTCACGTGGTCACAAACAGTGACAACAGACGGACATGTTTGCCGGATTCACGTGGTCACAAACAGTGACAACAGACGGACATGTTTGCCGGATTCACGTGGTCACAAACAGTGACAACAGACGGACATGTTTGCCGGATTAACGTGGTCACAAACAGTGACAATAGACGGGCATGTTTGCCGGATTAACGTGGTCACAGTGACAACAGACGGACATGTTTGCCGGATTCACGTGGTCACAAACAGTGACAACAGACGGACATGTTTGCCGGATTCACGTGGTCACAAACAGTGACAACAGACGGACATGTTTGCCGGATTCACGTGGTCACAGTGACAACAGACGGACATGTTTGCCGGATTCACGTGGTCACAAACAGTGACAACAGACGGACATGTTTGCCGGATTCACGTGGTCACAAACAGTGACAACAGACGGACATGTTTGCCGGATTCACGTGGTCACTAACAGTGACAACAGACGGACATGTTTGCCGGATTCACGTGGTCACAAACAGTGACAACAGACGGACATGTTTGCCGGATTCACGTGGTCACAAACAGTGACAACAGACGGACATGTTTGCCGGATTCACGTGGTCACAAACAGTGACAACAGACGGACATGTTTGCCGGATTCACGTGGTCACAAACAGTGACAACAGACGGACATGTTTGCCGGATTCACGTGGTCACAAACAGTGACAACAGACGGACATTTTTGCCGGATTCATGTGGTCACAGTGACAACAGACGGACATGTTTGCCGGATTAACGTGGTCACAGTGACAACAGACGGACATGTTTGCCGGATTAACGTGGTCACAGTGACAACAGACGGACACGTTTGCCGGATTCACGTGGTCACAGTGACAACAGACGGACATGTTTGCCGGATTCACGTGGTCTCAAACAGTGGAAACAGACATACTGAGGAGGTTCTTCCGTCTCGTTTTGAACACAGAATGGCTGGCTGTCTTTCCGTTGAGCTGGTTTTCAAACTGAACGTTGGAAAAGAAACAAGCAAACATGATATATGACTTTGTTGTGTCTGCTTGTGAGAACCAGCGCACGACGGAATGTCAGGAAGACAGGTTGTTGTTGTTGTTGTTGTTTTTTATTTGAGGCCCTTCGAAGGTCGGCCACAATAATTCAGCCGTGTTTATAATGTTCGTGGCTTGAAGTGGGGACTCCTTCCAAGTATCCACTCAAGGAGTGTGAGCGCGACGCGTAGGCGCAAGTGCGTGCTCTTCTCTGCTACTGCTTCTTTTCTCGTCCTCAGTACCTGCTTTTACAGTTTATCTCTGTATTTTCTTCCTTTTGCTCCGCCTGCCTGTATGAGTGTGTCATCCTGTTCCCCATGCTTCCCGTTCGTCGTTGTACATTAACCGTAGCGCAAAACCAGTTTTCCCTTCCAAATATGAAAAAAAAAAAGTTGTGTGGGTCTATGCCATCATGCTGCCCAATTCAGTATCGCAATAGCCCTCCCACCCCCACCCCACTCTTCCCTCTTCCACAGCCCCGATCCTCCGGGGGTAGGGGGGAAGCATATGGACAGGTGTCAAAGTTAGAGTGGAAACAGAAACGTGAGTCACCGCCAGAGGCCTGGTGTTTCTGCAGTCGGTGACGGTGACACTCCATTTTTTGTGCCACCACTGCCCCCCCCCCCACCCCCCTCCTCCTCACCCCAACCCCCCTTCCCCCCTCCCTTCTTCTCTCCTCTCCAGGTCTTCCTCCTCGCGTCTCCCGACTGTACTTTCCTTCTCTTCCCACTCGTTTTCTTCCTTTGTCGTTAATAACCCGGGTCTGATTCATCGATCCTTAATAACCCGGGTCTGGTTCATCGATCCTTAATAACCCGGGTCTGGTTCATCGATCCTTAATAACCCGGGTCTGATTCATCGATCCTTAATAACCCGGGTCTGGTTCATCGATCCTTAATAACCCGGGTCTGATTCATCGATCGTTAATAACCCGGGTCTGATTCATCGATCCTTAATAACCCGGGTCTGGTTCATCGATCCTTAATAACCCGGGTCTGGTTCATCGATCGTTAATAACCCGGGTCTGGTTCATCGATCGTTAATAACCCGGGTCTGGTTCATCGATCGCCATATCGTTTTGTTCCTTTGTCGTTAATAAGCCGGTGTAACGAAAAGTTTTAACTCCCCGAATGGTTTAACTCCCAGGGAGTTAAACTGTTCATATGTAAATTTTAACTCCCTGGGAGTTAAACTAGAATGACTCCCACCCTGTGCCAAAATAACTCCACTCAGTAAAACTTCAAACTGTTCTAAAATCTTTTTTTGTACAAGTCTCAACAAATTTTTGAAACATTAAGGGGGGAGTCATTTTGTACATATATCAGACTTAACTCCCACCCTGTAACAGAATGACCCCCCTGGGAGTTAGTACAGATTAACTCCCGGGAGTTAATCCAGGCGTGTGAAAGTTTAACTCCCCGCCCACTAAGGGGAGTCAGTTTTTCACAGTTTAGAATAACTCCCCTGGGAGTTAACGTGTACACGTGTTTTCTGACTCCCAGGGAGTTACTTTGTAACAGTGGGGGAGTTAATCTGATCATGACTAAGATGACTCCCCACCCACCTATTACCAGGTGTCTTTCGGTAAGAGAATGGAGAAGAGGATTTAATGTTCATGATCATCATCATAGGGAAAGGAAATGTCCGTGTACATATTCATGTGCTCATCTATGCATGTCCTTGATATTTTACTATGCCGTTTTGTATATAATCTGTATGTGAAGTCTGTATATAATAATAATAATAATAATGTATAATACTTATATAGCGCATTTCTTGTTACACAACTCAATGCGCTTACATCCACCATTTGCACTTATTCATCAACACTCGTTTACACAACGGGCTGCCTACCTGGGTAGTGCCGACTGAAGAGCTGCCAGCTGGCGCTTCATTCAGTCGTTTCCCGTGTCATCCAGTCAATATCGTTCACTCAGTTTCTTTACTTCCTTCATTCTTTTTTTTTTTTTCCATTTCTTACGCAGGGTGCATGCTGTGTGTAACGTGTCATCCATACCAACGGCCAAACTGGCCTACTCTTCCGAAAGTTGGTGATGGGATTTTACGTGTGTGCAAGATATTATGCGTGCGTTCACACACGGAACC
>CM065737.1:5256580-5264080 GCA_033310375.1 Conus canariensis
CCCCCGCCCGCACCCCCCTGGCAGACGTACCAAAATTAGTAACAACCGATAATTGGCGGGAAGAGTCGTCGGACTTTTTATTCTCCAACAAATCCAGCAGATAGGACGGGCCGGGAGGGAGTAGAGAGTAAGATCAGGGAGAAGGGGGATGGGGGGTGGGGAGGGAGGGGGACATTGAGGGGCAACTGCGGCAAATTGAATCTAGACTCTAGAAGGGGATGGGAAGGACAATTCCCATGGCGGACGGAACAGGACGGACATGGCGTTACACAAACTGCCGATAACATCGATGTCGTCGTCCACGTTCTTCTCAGATCAGCGCGGCGCCTCGTCCGATGCCAGCCAAGTGAGGCAGAAAGCGGCGAGCTCCATTTGACCTCTGACCCCAGTTTCGGCCACGCAAGGCTGAACCGACGAGAGGCTTCGTTTAATTATAGTTGGCGGTTACCCGTTCGAGCGTGAGGTAAATGCGTTTGTCATGAGCGCTGACTAATCTGGCGATGCCCTGGTTGTCTCTCTCTCTCTCTCTCTCTCTCTCTCTCTCCTCTCTCTCTCTCTTCTCTCTCTCTGAGTCTGCAGTTTATCAAAACACATTCTGATCCAGCCGCACGACAGAATTGGCAAAACAATACAAGCAAGACGGTGGAGAAAATGAAGTGACTGCAGCCGGAAAGTTGATGCAAAAGAATAAAAGTTGTCTTACTATGTTTTCGGACAGACATAGGCAACAGCAGCGCGTTTCGACCAGAAAGGCTTTCTTCAAACAAGTCCTTCCCGCACATCCCATCCTTCAACTAAGTTGTGTCAGCATCTGGTTGTATTTTGCGTCATCTGACTGACGGACAGACAGACAAACCAACAGCCGCAGAAAGAAACATGGCCTCTTTGATGGAGGCGGAAAAAAACCATCTGCACCGACGGTGAACCTCGGAGGTTGTTTGTTTGAATGTTTGTTGTTTTCTTTTTCCCTAGCCGGAGAATGGAGACAACGAAGAAGAAAATGATCGGTGCCAACCTTGCGGTCATTGGCTGGAACCACCCTCTTCACAAAACAGTGTGTCACCGTTGGCTGGAACCACCCTCTTCACAAAACAGTGTGCCATCATTGGCTAGAACCACCCTCTTCACAAACCAGTGTCATCATTGGCTGGAACCACCCTCTTCACAAAACAGTGTGCCATCATTGGCTGGAACCACCCTCTTCACAAAACAGTGTGTCATCATTGGCTGGAACCACCCTCTTCACAAAACAGTGTGTCACCGTTGGCTGGAACCACCCTCTTCACAAAACAGTGTGTCATCATTGGCTGGAACCACCCTCTTCACAAACCAGTGTCATCATTGGCTGGAACCACCCTCTTCACAAAACAGTGTGTCACCGTTGGCTGGAACCACCCTCTTCACAAAACAGTGTGTCATCGTTGGCTGTAACCACCCTCTTCAAAAAACAGTGTCACAGTTGGTTGGAACCACCCTCTTCACAAAACAGTGTCATCATTGGCTGGAACCACCCTCTTCACAAAACAGTGTCATCATTGGCTGGAACCACCCTCTTCACAAAACAGTGTGTCACCGTTGGCTGGAACCACCCTCTTCACAAAACAGTGTGTCACCGTTGGCTGGAACCACCCTCTTCCAAAAAGTGTCATCGTTGGCTGGAACCACCCTCTTCACAAGACAGTGTCATCATTGGCTGGAACCACCTTCTTCACAAAACAGTGTGTCATCATTGGCTGGAACCACCCTCTTCACAAAACACAGTGTCATCGTTGGCTGGAACCACCCTCTTCACAAAACAGTGTGTCATCATTGGCTGGAACCACCCTCTTCACAAAACAGTGTGTCATCATTGGCTGGAGCCACCCTCTTCACAGAGTGTTACCGTTGGCTGGAACCACCCTCTTCACAAAACAGTGTGTCACCGTTGGCTGGAACCACCCTCTTCACAAAACAGTGTGTCATCATTGGCTGGAACCACGATCTTCACAAAACAGTGTGTCATCATTGGCTGGAACCACCCTCTTCACAAAACAGTGTGTCACCGTTGGCTGGAACCACCCTCTTCACAAAACAGTGTGTCACCGTTGGCTGGAACCACCCTCTTCACAAAACAGTGTGTCATCATTGGCTGGAACCACCCTCTTCACAAAACAGTGTGTCATCATTGGCTGGAACCACCCTCTTCACAAAACAGTGTGTCATCATTGGCTGGAGCCACCCTCTTCACAAAACAGTGTCATCATTGGTTGGAACCACCCTCTTCACAAAACAGTGTCATCGTTGACTGGAACCACCCTCTTCACAAAACAGTGTCATGGTTGGCTGGAACCACCCTCTTCACAAAACAGTGTGTCATCATTGGCTGTAACCACCCTCTTCACAAAACAGTGTGTCATCATTGGCTGGAACCACCCTCTTCAAAAAACAGTGTCACAGTTGGTTGGAACCACCCTCTTCACAAAACTGTGTCATCATTGGCTGTAACCACCCTCTTCAAAAAACAGTGTCACCGTTGGTTGGAACCACCCTCTTCACAAAACCGTGTGTCATCACTGGCTGGAACCACCTTCTTCACAAAACACAGTGTCACCGTTGACTGGAACCACCCTCTTCACGAAACACAGTGTCATCGTTCCGAGTCTAGATTGTCTGGCCACGCGAACATTCACTGGACCAGCCAAAAATCGCATGTCTCATTAACCGCATCCAAAAACCGTTTCCACCCTCCATTGGGGAAAAAAAGTCTTATTAAAACATTGGGGGGGGGGGGGGGGATGCGCGCTTTAAAGGCTGTAGTTGTTGTTAAGACAGAGTGCTTGTGGCTTAAAATACTCCTGAACGTAGCATGACCTTGATGAATGTTTTGTGTTTGTGCTTACTCGGGATTGACAGTATTGTCGCTCAGTTGTTGGGGATAGGTGCGCCCCATTAACTCGTAAGCTGTTTTGTTGTGCTTTCTTTGTTTCTGTGTTTTGTAGAAGCGTGTCGCCGAACCGGTAAAGCCACGTGAAGTCATGAGCCGTACGTGTGCGTGGGACATTTATCAAACTTCAAGCGTTTTGTTTCCTTTGGCGACTCTGGTGAAAGATCGTGTGCATTGAACTGTTCACGTTACCTGTTTGCAGGGTTTAAAAAGAGTGCTCGATTTTCAGTATGACTGGAGTTGAGTGACAGTTTTGGGAAGAACCGTTGCGTTCATCGAAATGTGGCGTGTGGGTGTGTATGTGAGTTTGTATGCGTGTGTGTGTGTGTGTGTGTGTGTGTGTGTGTGTGTGTGTGTGTGTGCGTGAGTGTGAGTGTGTGTGTGTGCGTGCGTGCGTGCGTGTGTGTGTGTGTGTATGTGTGTGTGTGTGTGTGTGTGTGTGTGTGTGTGTGTGTGTGTGTGTGTGTTCGATGACTATGGAGAATGCTTCGTGCAACAATATATCCTAACTGACAACGTTTTTTTTACATTGATACTGAAGTGACTCTGCCCTCGTTTCACACATATCGTAGTCTTTCTTCACACGTCATAGCAGGCCGATACCACGGACATTAACATCGAAGTGACGCCGCTCTTCTTGACACACATAACATAGCATTAACGCTGAAAAAGACCGGTCTTGTTTGACACATATAACATACCATTAATGCTGAAAAAGACTGGTCTTGTTTGACATATATATAACACAGCATTAACGCTGAAAAATACTGGTCTTGTTTGACACATATAACATAGCATTAATGCTGAAAAAGACTGGTCTTGTTTGACACACATAACGTAGCATTAATGCTGAAAAAGACTGGTCTTGTTTGACACATATAACATAGCATTAACGCTGAAAAAGACTGGTCTTGTTTGACACACAGAACATAGCATTAACGCTGAAAAAGACTGCTCTTGTTTGACACACATAACGTAGCATTAATGCTGAAAAAGACTGGTCTTGTTTGACACATATAACATAGCATTAACGCTGAAAAAGACTGGTCTTGTTTGACACACAGAACATAGCATTAACGCTGAAAAAGACTGCTCTTGTTTGACATACATAGCATAGCATTAACGCTGAAAAAGACTGGTCTTGTTTGACACGTATGACATACTTTCTGCATTGTATTACAGCATATATGCTGTCCTGGCGTTGATCTGAAATAAGTCTGCTCTTGTTCAACACACATTTCTGGCTTCCACAATATATCGTAGCAGACTAGTTGTGCTGCCATAAAAACTAAAAGAACTCGGCTCTTGTTTGACATACAGTTTATGCCTATGCATGTAAGCATGCCCATATCTGTGTAGGTGTGCACGCTTGTTTCTGTATGTACGTTCGCCTTGTGGCATTGTTTACTAGTGGTAACATTTTTCAACGCGTGACAATATTAAAACAAAACTTCCATGCACACACAAAAAAATGTCAGCGGCTCATGTGTTAAAAAAAGGTTGCCGACGCATAACACTACTAGACAAAAAAATCAAACATACCACATATGGTGTGCGTTTGAAAATGAAATTGATTTTGAGCATCGCTGTAGCATGCGCAAGCTATTGAAATTAAAATTGAGAACAAACATGCTTACAAAAATTAACGAATTAAGATTGAGGACAAACATGCTTACAAAAATTAACGGAAGTTTTCGGCTGTAATATGTGAGCTTGGATAAACAATGTCCAAGTGAGATGTTCTGTTACAACGATCCATCAATACGTGTTGCGGATTTGTTGAGTTATTGATGCTGTGCCTATGAAAAGCCAGCGTTGGTGTCGTTTGCTTTGATTTGGGCGTTTCAAGGACAAGAAGAATGTATCATTTAGAGTCGGCATTACAGTTCAGCGATCTAAGTCAGACGCGTGCGCCTACACACACACGCGCGCGCGCGCGCGCGCGCTCGCACACGCACGCACACACACACACACACACACACACACACACACACACACACACACACACACACACAGCCACACACACACACACACACCGCCTCATGCGAGAAGTCATTCTCTTACCCTTTCCAATTTTTAGGGGGGAGGGGGGGGAGGGGGGAAAGAATTAGGTTTCTCTCTCTCTCTCTCTCTCTCTCTCTCTCTCTCTCTCTCTCTCTCTCTCTCTCTCTTCGCTCCTCTCCCCTCTCCTAAAAAAGAAAAATTAAAACCCCTTTCTCTTAGCACAGGGGGTGAGTCAGAGAAAGGGGATGAAGAGGTCGGGGGGAGGGGGGGAGGAAGTGGTGGAGGGGGCGGAGACGGGAACTAGTAACAGGCGACATAGTGACAGGGAGAAAAGAGGACAGCACGTGCAACTGTCGCATGCCTCACGAGCCGCCCAGTTGCTCATGGGATTGGAAGGGGGGGTGGAGGTGGGCTGTACGAAGAAGGAACAGAGAGAGAGAGAGAGATGGTGGAGGTGGATTATGTTGGCGATGAGGGAGGGAGGGGAAGAAGGAGATGAGGAAGGTTAAGCGTTAGATGCGTAATATCGCGCTCTCACCTCGCTGTGTGTGTGTGTGTGTGTGTGTGTGTGTGTGTGTGTGTGTGTGTGTGTGTGACTGTCTTTCTGCTTGTCTGTCTATCTGAATATGAGTTAATGTGTATAATTAGTGTCTGTACGTAATCTTCTTTGCTAAAACGTTGATGCATGTTATCATGATATTTGAGAAATGACTACGTACGACAATAATGATACATAAAAAGGAAAGGGAGCCTGTTAACCCTTTTTAGCGACGACGTGTCCCAACCTCTAGGCAAGACAGCAAGGCCCGGCATTGGTTAAGCATTCTTGCACCCACTCAAATGATGACAGTGACACTGACAGTTCTTTATGATGAGAAGAACAGACAACTCATGACAGGTTTCACACCGTGATCCCCTTGGGTTTCTGCTGCACGACAAGAAGCGAGAAAAACCTCTTTAGAAAGAATGACGTCACGAGCAATCGAAAGGGAGAGACCATGAAATCCACTGTCGCCAGTACTCGCCGGGGGCTGCACAACAAGGCAGCGTTGAAAGGGTTAAAAGAAAAAGCGTGCAGAAGTAAGTTAAGCTGTTATCATTGTAGCCCAGTTGACCGCACAGAGGCTTTTCTGGGCTGTCCAAGTTATACGGGGTGAGGGGGGATAGGGTGGGTGATCCGAACAGGTCAGATCTTAAAAAAAAATACATCCTGAAAAAAAAGACAAATATAAACAACAAAGCAAAGCATGATAGCCATTGACATCCTGACAGTGGATAAGTTCATGCTAGGACCGAAACGCCGGTCTGCTTTATTTCTCACACCATTTTGTTTTTCATTCGTAGAAAAGAGGAGCATTCAACTGTAACTGTAAAAAAAAATATATATATATATATGAAAGAAAGGCAGAGTTAAGAATTGTTTGATTTTTCAGCAGTACCAAAATAAAGAAGTCCCTGAGGAGGGCCCACAGCCGAAACCTTGGAAAAAAGGAAAACATGCTTGTTTGCTTTTTCATGGTGTGGTTGTTTCGATATATATAAGAGAGAGAGAGAGGAGAGAGAGAAGAGAGAGAGAGAGAGAGAGAGAGAGAGAGAGAGAGAGAGAGAGAGAGAGAGAGAGAGTAAACAGAGTCTGCAGAATATACTGCTAATATTTACCGCGGACAGCGTGAACAATTTTCATTTCGTAGTCCCAAAATTACTATCAGAAAATAAACCTAGCGTGTCATATGTTGTGACAAGAATGAAGTGTACTAGAGTGCCTCGAAACAAAGGCAGGACAATGGTCCACAAAGGTGGGAAAACAATGGGCAGTTAGTAAAGAAAGACACAAACACGAATTACCCCCCCCCCCCCCCCCCCCAACAAAAAAAAAAAAAACAAACAAAAAACAGGCGGAGAGAGTGACAGAGTCTAGAAGAGGCAGTAATTTGCACAGAACTCCCAGACGGCTGGGGTAAGGTAAGGTAATGTTGCTTATAGCTCAGCCGACCACGAAGGGCCATATCAGGGCTGTCACCACATTAAAATCAACTCACACGTCATTCATTTACACAATTCTTTAAAGTCCATCTAAAATTCATCCGAAATTTTGTTAAAAATCTTTCCACTGTAAAATCTCAGATCCGATGGAAAAATGTTAATTTCTTTCAAGAACTCAAAGATCGCGTCAGGCGGAACATCTCTGAACAAGGTGTTCATGGAATCTGCTGTGAAATGTTTGTGTCCCACATCATGCAAGTCCCAACAGTCTAAAAGAATATGTTCCATTGTGCTGAAAGAGACCCCGGCTTCTCTCCCCATTGGAATGCCAGCATAACCAAATACCTCCACTCAAAAAAAAAATAAAAAGGAGGGGGGGGGGAGGGGTCAAGGGGTAGGGACGTCGAGTGATAATATCGTGGTTGAAGTTACTGAAGTTCGCTGTTTCGAAATACAATTTAGTAATGTCCATCATTCTGACTTCTTCTGGTGTGTGTGTGTGTGTGTGGTGTGTGTGTGGTGTGTGTGTGTTGTGTGTTGTTTTCTCTTTGTCTGTCTGTCTGAATGAGACGGCAGAGGGAGCTGGGGGG
>CM065737.1:5269080-5274080 GCA_033310375.1 Conus canariensis
AATCCGATTTAATCTTGCTACATTACATAGCCTGCCAGATGTTTTCCTAGAATCCGATTTAATCTTGCTACATTGCATAGCCTGCCAGATGTTTTCCTAGAATCCGATTTAATCTTGCTACATTCATAGCCTGCCAGATGTTTTCCTAGAATCCGATTTAATCTTGCTACATTACATAGCCTGCCAGATGTTTTCCTAGAATCCGATTTAATCTTGCTACATTGCATAGCCTGCCAGATGTTTTCCTAGAATCCGATTTAATCTTGCTACATTGCATAGCCTGCCAGATGTTTTCCTAGAATCGATTTAATCTTGCTACATTACATAGCCTGCCAGATGTTTTCCTAGAATCGATTTAATCTTGCTACATTACATAGCCTGCCAGATGTTTTCCTAGAATCCGATTTAATCTTGCTACATTACATAGCCTGCCAGATGTTTTCCTAGAATCCGATTTAATCTTGCTACATTACATAGCCTGCCAGATGTTTTCCTAGAATCCGATTTAATCTTGCTACATTACATAGCCTGCCAGATGTTTTCCTAGAATCCGATTTAATCTTGCTACATTACATAGCCTGCCAGATGTTTTCCTAGAATCCGATTTAATCTTGCTACATTACATAGCCTGCCAGATGTTTTCCTAGAATCCGATTTAATCTTGCTACATTACATAGCCTGCCAGATGTTTTCCTAGAATCCGATTTAATCTTGCTACATTACATAGCCTGCCAGATGTTTTCCTAGAATCCGATTTAATCTTGCTACATTACATAGCCTGCCAGATGTTTTCCTAGAATCCGATTTAATCTTGCTACATTACATAGCCTGCCAGATGTTTTCCTAGAATCCGATTTAATCTTGCTACATTACATAGCCTGCCAGATGTTTTCCTAGAACCCGATTTAATCTTGCTACATTACATAGCCTGCCAGATGTTTTCCTAGAATCGATTTAATCTTGCTACATTACATAGCCTGCCAGATGTTTTCCTAGAATCGATTTAACTGCTACATTCTAGCCTGCCAGATGTTTCCTAGAATCGATTTATCTTGCTCATACATGCCTGCAGATGTTTTCCTAGAATCCGATTTAATCTTGCTACATTACATAGCCTGCCAGATGTTTTCCTAGAATCCGATTTAATCTTGCTACATTACATAGCCTGCCAGATGTTTTCCTAGAATCCGATTTAATCTTGCTACATTACATAGCCTGCCAGATGTTTTCCTAGAATCCGATTGAATCTTGCTACATTACATAGCCTGCCAGATGTTTTCCTAGAATCCGATTGAATCTTGCTACATTACATAGCCTGCCAGATGTTTTCCTAGAATCCGATTGAATCTTGCTACATTACATAGCCTGCCAGATGTTTTCCTAGAATCCGATTTAATCTTGCTACATTACATAGCCTGCCAGATGTTTTCCTAGAATCCGATTTAATCTTGCTACATTACATAGCCTGCCAGATGTTTTCCTAGAATCGATTTAATCTTGCTACATTACATAGCCTGCCAGATGTTTTCCTAGAATCCGATTTAATCTTGCTACATTACATAGCCTGCCAGATGTTTTCCTAGAATCCGATTTAATCTTGCTACATTACATAGCCTGCCAGATGTTTTCCTAGAATCCGATTTAATCTTGCTACATTACTGGTGGTACCGGAACCTTAGGGGTGCCTTGGTGTTAATCTGTTCTCCTTTGTTTCTCCATCATTTACATTATATGCACGCCAAATTATCTGGATATCCAACGTCACCCTCGTAGACTTCAGAAGGTATAATCTAACTTTCTGTTGATCTCTTCCGTCTTTAAACCTCCGTCATATTCCTTTGATTCTTCAGGCTTTGCGTCGGATTTGTCTTACACAAAAGGTACTTACAAAAGCGCGCGCGAGCGCACATCCAAACTCGCGCCCCCCCCCCCCCCCCCTAACACACACACACACACACACACACACACACACACACACACACACACACACACACACACACACACACACACATGTACAAACACACACTCAACACTCACACACACACGCCGCGCGCGCGCATACTTTCGCATGCTTCCGTGATTATATTTCACGCTAATCCATACCCATATTCTTCCATGTCGTGGACAAGGCAACGAAATCCGCCGAGAGAAGGTGGAAAGAAAGGAAGGGAAAGGAAAGACATAAAGAAAGACAGCAAGAAACAAATCGATAAAGAAATAAAAGAAGAGAGCCAGATAAGGTTTACAATGCCAGCACAGGCCGGCCCCTAATCTCAGGGACTCCATTTTATGGCGCCTTCTATTGGCCGGGATCGATGTCACGGCTCCTCTGATTGGCCCATCCCCTCCGCGCCGCTTTTAAGGGACGGGATCGCTTTTTATTAAACATGCCGAAAACTCAATCAAGCCGGATCATGAGTTGGACTGGGTTTGTGTCGTCATCTTATTGAGAGGAAGAGGGGTAGGGGGGGGGGGGGATTCGGGATCGGAGGGTGATAGGGGAGAGACATGGACAAGGAGGGGGTGGGGGGGAATGAAAAGGAGGAATGGTGAGGTGGAAGGGTTTTGGTGGGAGAGGGGTGCGGTGGGGGGCAAGAGGACAAGGTTTGACAATAACACAGTCGCGTGCAGTGTCCACCGCCACTCGGTCTCTTCCATTACTGCAGTGAAAGAAGATAACGCTGGGAGACAGAAAAGGAGAAAGAGAAAGCAAGAAAGGAAGAAAATGAATCAGCTAGAGAGGGTCAGGCCACATCAGCTTAAGGGTCAGGCCAAGCCACAAAAAAAAACCCATTCAGTCTTAAAAACAAAACGGAACAAAATGAAAGAAAACTGGAACCGCACCGCTTCCGTAAGGTGATCTCAATAGTATATAAACACCTTCCAACATTTAATGTGATATCAGGTCTGCGACACAACCCGCAGTATGATCGATTGATTGATGTTGTTCATTTCTTTCGTTGATTTCTCTAACTCCATACAGTCATCAATTTGCCCTGTCTTCTCTATGTATGTTGGCCGGCCATGTTGCTACGTGAAAGGTAAGCTGGCTGTCTGTGTGTATGTTTGATAAGGGGTTCACTTTACATTCCTTTGCAATCATAAACATACCACCATCACAGTCACATGCTAATTAGTAGCTTCTCTCTCTCTCTCTCTCTCTCTCTCTCTCTCTCTCTCTCTCTCTCTCTCTCTCTCTCTCTCTCTCTCTCTCTCGTATGAACTGCGTTCTCTCTGTCAGTCTGTCCGTGCCTCTGTGTGATTGTCTTTTTTTGCTGCCTTTACAAATCCACAGCCTTCATCAAATCTTTTGCGACTAAAATTTGTCTTAAATTCTAAAGGCGGAAACATTAAGATCACAGCCTATGGGGGCCAGTAAACAGGAGCAAAAAAATCCACAAGGATTGACAATCACTCTAAAAAAAAAAAAAAAAAAAACAAGTTCTGAACACTGGCCACCGCTCCACAAGTTTGAAGGGCTCACAGGTTGATGCAGGACATGCAAAATTAAAAATGGAAATCAAACCTTTACTGTTCAGAAAGGCAGTGAAGCGAATACGAAAATCCTTCGCAGTAAAGAACATGTAACTTTAAAAGACAGAGTTGCGTTTGAGGGGCAGGGGGCATGGGAAGAAGTGCTCTTGTGGCTGCTCTCAGTGAGGTTTTCATTGCCTCCAAAGGACAGGTCAGCAGGACCAGTGAGTGACAGTTGTTTCGTTCCTGTGGAGAGCCTATCAGGCTTGCTTCTGGATCTAACTACCTGCTGGATGAGAAACTGTCACAAGGAGATACAGACAGACAGACAGTCAGAGAGAAAAGAATGTGAAATATAATGATAACAAACGGTTTAACACATTTTATATACTTCGCCATGCTTTAAGATAATGAGTTAGAAAAATAAAAGAAGAAGAAAGAAAGAAAGAGGTTTGGCGTTTAAGCCACGAGTAGCAGATTAAGGCAGCTCGTACAGCAAGCACTTCGGACTGTGGAGACGGGTGATGAAAGCTTGGAAACAGGAGAGTGGTGAGCGGTGGTGGTGGGGTGGGGGTGTTGTTACACACTTCTTTTCTATCCCTCCACAGAGGTTTGTGGCGTAGTTGTTTTAATCGGAGAGTGACGTCACACGGAAACGTTCGAGATGTCAGAAAGGATCCATTCTTTATTTTGCTTTTTTTCCCTTCATGCCCGTCCTCCTGCCCTCCGTCCCCTGATCCACAGTCCGCCGGGACACAACCGATGTCAGGTCGTCATAAGGCAACCCACTACAGGAGACACTGCTCTGCTTTCCAGTCACTATCGTAGGCATTTGCGTTGTTGGAGGAATCATGAGCTTGACTTGGATGGACTGTAGAACTGAACAGAGCGTATTCAGCCAGGTTTCTGTCCAACATCGTCTGACTTATTCACTTATCTTATGATGAACATGATACATTCTTTCAGCTGACGTCAGCGTTATGTTGATGTCCTTCTGCGTGACAGGCACTCATAGGAACGCTATATTGTTTGCCTGCTGGTTTCTGTCGTAAACAAAGATTTGGTCGGTCTCTCTCTCTCTCTCTCTCTCTCTCTCTCTCTCTCTCTCTCTCTCTCTCCTCTCTCCTCTCTCTCTCTTCCCCCCCGACCCCCTGCTTCACACTCAAAGGCACGCCTTCGTGAGAGTACACAGACACACGCCAATCACGTTATCACATTATCAAAACTTATTGGCTCTACCAACGGGTCATGTATATGAGCATATCCGGATCCCGCCCTTATTTTTTTCGGACTCCCCTTCAAGCACAAAGGAATAAAAAGGAGAAACTGTTCGGCCGATCGCGTGTGAGTGGCCCCTATTTTTTCCCCTTTCGTACAGTAAGAAAGACAACGTGGCGCGGATATTAGGTAGCCAGTGGAGAAGTTATGACTCTTCAACACGTGGCTCTCGACTTCTTGACTGCGTCTGTTCGGATAGTGACAGGAGAGAAATGCCCGGGGGTCACCTAAATCCATGAAAGTGGCAA
>CM065737.1:5279080-5284080 GCA_033310375.1 Conus canariensis
CCTGGCAAGCAAATTGTAATGTATTCATATTGAAGATCTCACAACAACACTTCAATATACATGTATTTTTAGCTTTCCAGTAATATAAACAAACAGAATTATGAGGCGCGGTTACATCAAGAAGCAAAATCAGCCTTTTAGAACTAAAAAGCAACATGGACAACAACACATGCGAAAGAGAGAAAATAAAAGAGTACAAGGGTATTTTCCGAATGTATACCTTCCACCCTCTTTATCTGTTCATACTGCATCTCACTCACTCAAAGACTTGTATTTAGTCTACACACACACACACACACACACACACACACACACACACACACACACACACACACACACACACATACATACACACACGCACGCACGCACACACACACACACACACACACACACACACACATACACACACACACACACACACACACACACACACACACACACATACGCACGCACGCACGCGCACACACACACACACACACACACACACACACACACACACACACACATCGCTTTATCATGTCGCGTGCCCATTACCTAAGATGCACGCTGTTTGCAGACAAAAGACATGTTCACCAAATGAAACCAATGCTACTGCATTTTGGTAAAAGTTGCTTACGCTAAGAACAAAGGAAAAATGGCCTTCCAACAGTCAAAATTGAATTCGTGTGTTCTACTTCTTTGCGGGAGGTTCTCTCTCTCTCTCTCTCTCTCTCTCTCTCTCTCTCTCTCTCTCTCTCTCTCTCTCTCTCTCTCTCTCTCTCTCTCCTTTTTTTTATTCTTTGGCATTTTAATGGGGTTTGATTTGGCTTAGTTTGGTTGGCTGGCTGGTTACTTTGCTTCGGTTTTGTGTTTGGTTTTGTTTCTTTGGGGGTTTTTGTTGTTGTTGTTGTTCTCTCTCTCTCTCTCTCTCTCTCTCTCTCTCCTCTCTCTCTCTCTCTCTCTCTCTCTCTCTCTCTCTCTCTCTCTCCTCTCCATGGTGTTTGCAAACACCCATACATTGTGCACAAATTCATCTTTTCGTTTTTTTTTCTTCTCTCGTTTCCCCAGCCTTGTTAGAGCCGTTACTCCCACACCATTATTAACAGTGCCATTACCTCCACGTCGTTAACAGTGCCATTATTCTCGTGCTGTCCGCGTTGCCATTACTCTCAGGCGACTAACAGTGCCTTTAACGCGTCTTTTACTTCCAGGCTGCTGACAGTACCATTGTTCCCACGCCGTTAGCAGTGCCATTATTCCCACAGTTAATAGTGCCATTGTTACCACGCCTTAATGTAGTCATTACTCCCACACCATTAGCAGTGTCATTACTTCTTCGCCGTTAACAGTGCCATTGTTCTCATGCCGTTAACTGTGACATTCACTCCCACGCCTCTAGCAGTGGCATTACTCCTACACTGTTAACAGTGCCATTATTCCCCACGCTGTTATCCGTGCCAACACTCCCACGCCTTTAGCCGTGCCACTACTCCCACACTGTTAACAGTGCCATTATTCCCACGCTGTTAACCGTGCAAACACTCCCCACGCCTTTTGCAGTGCCTTTACTCCCACACTGTTAACAGTGCCATTATTCCCATGCTGTTAACCGTGCCAACACTCCCACACCGTCAACAGTGCCTTTACTCCCACACTGTTAACAGTGCCATTATTCCCACGCCGTTATCCGTGCCAACACTCCCCACGCCGTCAACAGTGCCATTACTCCCACACTGCTAGTAGTCCCATTCTTCCCATGCCGTGAAGACTGCCATTACTCCCAGGCTGCTAACAGAGCCATTCTTTCCACGTGCCATTACAGTGCCATTACTCTCACGCCGTTAACATTACCATTACTCACAGGCTGCTAACAGAGCCATTCTCTCCACGTGCCATCACAGTGCCATTACTCTCACGCCGTTAACATTACCATTACTCACAGGCTGCTAACAGAGCCATTCTCTCCACGTGCCATTACAGCGCCATTACTCCCACGCCGTTAACATTAACGTTACTCCCAGGCTGCTAACAGAGCCATTCTCTCCACGTGCCATTACAGTGCCATTACTCCCACGCCGTTAACATTACCATTACTCACAGGCTGCTAACAGAGCCATTCTCTCCACGTGCCATTACAGTGCCATTACTGTCACGCCGTTAACATTACCATTACTCACAGGCTGCTAACAGAGCCATTCTCTCCACGTGCCATTACAGCGCCATTACTCCCACGCCGTTAACATTAACGTTACTCCCAGGCTGCTAACAGAGCCATTCTCTCCACGTGCCATTACAGTGCCATTACTCTCACGCCGTTAACATTACCATTACTCACAGGCTGCTAACAGAGCCATTCTCTCCACGTGCCATTACAGTGCCATTACTGTCACGCCGTTAACATTACCATTACTCCCAGGCTGCTAACAGAGCCATTCTCTCCACGTGCCATTACAGCGCCATTACTCCCACGCCGTTAACATTAACGTTACTCCCAGGCTGCTAACAGAGCCATTCTCTCCACGTGCCATTACAGTGCCATTACTGTCACGCCGTTAACATTACCATTACTCCCAGGCTGCTAACAGAGCCATTCTCTCCACGTGCCATCACAGTGCCATTACTGTCACGCCGTTAACATTACCATTACTCACAGGCTGCTAACAGAGCCATTCTCTCCACGTGCCATTACAGTGCCATTACTGTCACGCCGTTAACATTACCATTACTCACAGGCTGCTAACAGAGCCATTCTCTCCACGTGCCATTACAGTACCATTACTGTCACGCCGTTAACATTACCATTACTCCCAGGCTGCTAACAGAGCCATTCTCTCCACGTGCCATCACAGTGCCATTACTCCCACGCCGTTAACATTAACGTTACTCCCAGGCTGCTAACAGAGCCATTCTCTCCACGTGCCATTACAGTGCCATTACTGTCACGCCGTTAACATTACCATTACTCCCAGGCTGCTAACAGAGCCATTCTCTCCACGTGCCATTACAGTACCATTACTGTCACGCCGTTAACATTACCATTACTCCCAGGCTGCTAACAGAGCCATTCTCTCCACGTGCCATTACAGTGCCATTACTGTCACGCCGTTAACATTACCATTACTCCCAGGCTGCTAACAGAGCCATTCTCTCCACGTGCCATTACAGTGCCATTACTGTCACGCCGTTAACATTACCATTACTCACAGGCTGCTAACAGAGCCATTCTCTCCACGTGCCATTACAGCGCCATTACTCCCACGCCACTACCAGTGGCTGTCTACCCACGCCGCTACCAGTGGCTGTCTACCCACGCCACTACCAGTGGCTGTCTACCCACGCCACTACCAGTGGCTGTCTACCCACGCCACTACCAGTGGCTGTCTACCCACGCCGCTACCAGTGGCTGTCTACCCACGCCACTACCAGTGGCTGTCTACCCACGCCACTACCAGTGGCTGTCTACCCACGCCGCTACCAGTGGCTGTCTACCCACGCCGCTACCAGTGGCTGTCTACCCACGCCGCTACCAGTGGCTGTCTTCCCACGCCGCTACCAGTGGCTGTCTACCCACGCCGCTACCAGTGGCTGTCTACCCACGCCGCTACCAGTGGCTGTCTACCCACGCCGCTACCAGTGGCTGTCTACCCACGCCGCTACCAGTGGCTTTTTTCCCACGCCGCTACCAGTGGCTGTCTACCCACGCCGCTACCAGTGGCTGTCTACCCACGCCACTACCAGTGGCTGTCTACCCACGCCGCTACCAGTGGCTGTCTACCCACGCCGCTACCAGTGGCTGTCTTCCCACGCCGCTACCAGTGGCTGTCTACCCACGCCACTACCAGTGGCTGTCTACCCACGCCACTACCAGTGGCTGTCTACCCACGCCGCTACCAGTGGCTGTCTACCCACGCCGCTACCAGTGGCTGTCTTCCCACGCCGCTACCAGTGGCTGTCTTCCCACGCCGCTGGCTCTAGCTTGCTGCCAGCTCTTGAAGTAAGCAGCCAGGCCCCGGGGTTTGTCGCATCGCGGATCCAGCACCGACAGTTCACGGGAAGCAGCCATTGTCTGTTCGTTGTGAGGCAACCCACAGGAGGAGACGCTGCCTTGCTGCAGGGTCACTTTGTGAAGTGTTCAGTGGTGGTGTCTGTTTCTCATCCAGCTCTCGTGGGGTACCGCCTGACGAAGCTCAGCTGTTGTCGACAATAATTGCAGAGTCGCGGAACCAGCATGAGAAGACTCGAACCCACGACCTTGCCAGTCTGCAGCCCCACCCCCACCCCCCACCCCAACCCCCGGCGCGAATTACTGCGTCACAGAGAGGGGGGGGGGGGCGGGGAGGGGAGAGGGAGGACAGGAAGGGGAAGGGGGGGGAGGGAGGGAGTGGTCGTACATATTGAAGATTGAACGTCAGATTGTTACTTACGCACAGAAAAGGTGGAACCTACGTGTATTAAATGTAGATATCATACTGTATAATTATGTGGATTTCTTCTTGGTTCTTGTAGAGGAGGGGAATGGAGGATATCGGGAGGAGGGATGGGGGGGGGTGTTATTAGCCCTATCCTTTGTCTTTTCCTTACAAATTATGTCAGTTCTAACGAAAAGTTTTAGCTTTGGTTAACGTTCGTGTAAAATGCATTTAAGCTACTTTCAGTTAAAGCTGCAACGTCTGGTAAATATTGTAAAGCAAGCACCACCACCACCACCTACCAAGAAACACAAAAACAGAACAAAGAATGTGTGTGGTGATTTGTTTCCCCCTGTCACGCAAGGTGGGTAGACACAAAAAGTTTCTTGTCTTTCTTTTCTTTTTAATTCGGGAAACAGGAAATCTTCCTAAGGGAGATGACTTATGTCAACGTATTGCCTGTAACCATCCCATGAATTCGTCTTTGGTTTTCACTGAAGTTTTTTTCTTTTATCCGTGCCTTTTGATGTTCGGAGAATGTGTGTGTGTGTGTGTGTGTGTGTGTGTGTGTGTGTGTGTGTGTGTGTGTGTGTGTGTGTGCGTGCGTTGAGC
>CM065737.1:5289080-5304080 GCA_033310375.1 Conus canariensis
TGAAGTCTGTTGTCTTTTTTCCCCTGTTCGCTCTCCCCCCAGTTGGCTGCCACAGTACAAGTTGTGAAGCAACCTCCTCTGGATGTCGCATACAGTGACCGGCTAGGCAAAGCCTACGTGTTGTTATCTTGTCACTAACTTCAGGGAGGTGTCCATATAGCTCTTCGTTAGTCATGTGCTGCTTCCAAGAGACATTTAATGCCATCCTCAACATGCGGGTATACGTCCCATCAAGACTTCTCCTTCTGCTTTGTTAAGGTCCATGTTTCCCAGTTGTACAGCAACACAGACTGGACAGTGGATATAAAGAGACGTGTCTTTAGAGGGGAACAACGGGAAGAACCAAAGTGGGTCTGCCATGGCATGACCATCTTGCGTCTGGAATGGGCATTGCAGCTGAAGGAGGAAATTGCTGGTTGGAGATACCCGGGGGAGTGGAGAGGAGGGGATGAAGGGTTAGAGGGGGGGGGGGGGGCTAGTGAGGGGGGAGGGGGTTCGGAGGCAAGGGACGATCATCAAGTGGCCCAGGGAGAGAATTCAGTCACATCGTTTCACTTGCCTCTTTCGCTCCCCCCCCCCCCCCTCCCTTCTCCACCTCTGCACTCCTCCTCTCCCCCCCCCCCCCCTCGCGTTCATCTCTCCCAGTCCTGCTTCTCATTCATCTGCCGCCCCCCCCCCCCCATCCCCCCTCCATCCTCACGGTCACAGCTCCATTTCCCCCCCTTCCCCACCCCCATTTCCCTCCCCTTCCCTCCCCTCCCCTCCCCTCCTCCGGTTCGTTCTCCAGGGAGGGATGGGGTGTGAGGGTGGGCATTACTCATCTCTCTCAGCGCTCCAATTAGCACTTTACGTCTTGGATGATCAATCCTGTGTCTTGTACTGAAGAACTGGGGAGACTCATTTCTCCCGAGTCATTACAGAGACGGGGCGCACGCGAGTTGCATATGGTATGTGTGTGTGCGTGCGTGCGTGCGTGCGTGCGTGCGTGCGTGCGTGCGTGCGTGCGTGCGTGTGTATGTGTGTGTGAAAGTGTGTGTGCTTGCGCGCGTGTGTGTGTGTGGTGTGTGTGTGTGTGTGTGTGTGTGTGTGTGTGTGTGTGTGTGTGTGTGTGTGTGTGTGTGTGTAAAAGGTACTAAAGTGGGAAACAACTTTATAAAAAGATTTGATAAATCGTGACAAAAGCAACAAGAGAGAGAGAGAGAGAGTGAGGGTGGGAAGGAGGGAGATAATTGAACGTTTCACTGCAGTTACATGTATTCCAAGAGTGATGACTAATGATGACTAAAAAGTGGTGCAAACAGTATTAAAAGAGCTCTGGAACTCGTGTATTTGCATAAACAGATTACACATTTATAACGGATTTGAAACTTGTTCGAATATATATATATGTTAGTGAGTTTCCTCCCCATTGGAGAGTGTCTCTTCCTTGGAGACTATAAGCTTGCTGAAGACTCATTTGAGAAGCATTTATTATTTTCCCCCTCACCCTCTCAAGCACATGCTGTTGGTTAGGCAGAATTAACTGTCACTGCAGATATGAATGCTTATTTCCCCCTATTTCTTCACTCTAAGACATAAGAGCAAGTTTTGTTTTATAATTGAATATTTCTTGCAGTCTTTGCAACACCAAGCTGCTCTGTAAGTTGCTGGAATGGTGTTCGGTTACTTATCCTTGGAATTTATTAGTCAATTATAATTTAGTCCCTTGTGGATCCATTCCAAGAACTGGCCCTCAGCACTTGTGTCTTAAGAGGTTATCTTTTTATATTTTCTACTTTTCACTAGAAAATGTAGCTTGTTTTGCTCTTTCATGATTTTCTTTTGCTTCTTAGGTGGCACCTTTGGTTGGGGTTTTTTGAAAACTCAACAAACATACTATGGTATTGCACACCAGCCTTATTCTGGGATAGCATTCTTCTTAAAACCGAAAAGGCAGAGGAGTTAACTTACCACTTTCCGCGGTCACTGAGGAGAAACAATCAGGTTTCGAAATACCAGTATCTGACCAAGAGTTATGTGTTAGTGAGTTTCCTCCCCATTGGAGAGTGTCTCTTCCTTGGAGACTATAAGCTTGCTGAAGACTCATTTGAGAAGCATTTATTATTCCCCCTCACCCTCTCAAGCACATGCTGTTAGTTAGGCAGAATTAACTGTCACTGCAGATATGAATGCTTATTTTCCCCCTATTTCTTCACTCTAAGACATAGGAGCAAGTTTTGTTGTTGTTTTTTATATATATATATATATATATATACATATACACACACAGTTTATGAGTCATGTAGTCTGAGAAATACGGTGAAGTTGGGTCAAAGAAGGTATTTAACTCATCATGTCAAATCATGAATTCTGATCGTCAGTCCTTTCCGTCATTCTGTTTAAAATTCTCTCTCTCTCTCTCTGAGGAATAAAAAGAAATGGAGTAACACATAGTATTATTAGCTAAGCCCTTTTTGTACACTTCTGTGAGCAAGCCAACTGATGAGTGAAAAAATAAAGTATTTTTTCCACCAAGGAAGTTATAGCAGGTATGGACTGAAAGAGTTATTTCCCTCATTTTTTTTTTACAAGGTAACACGATATGTCAGCATTGATATCAGTTTCGTTCATTCATAAAACAAATTAAATGTATCCCTTCATAAATAGTCATGAAGTTTTTGGGTTGTTGTTTTTTTTTTTTACCAGTAATCTGACATTGCTCGTGTCCCGCGCAGAATGCGTAATAATCTTTAGCTTGAAAACGTTGAGTTCGTCGCCCTTGGTTTCACATTTCATCTGTCCACAAATTGTCGTTAGAACCGTTATGTAGTTTCTGCGCAGTCTCGCTAACAGACAGACAGACAAACAAACAAACAAATGCACAGGGAGGTTAAAAAAAAGTGCCATTGTAGCGGCCTAGAAAAAAAAGGATGACTGACGTGAGAGCTCACTGTCTACGATTTGCACATGCAAAGAATCAGCCCACGAGAGAACACAGAACAATGAATCTTCCCTCACTTTGGACCTGACTGAAGCCATGCCTTGAGAAGCTCAATCATCCGACAGATACAGGGTCTAAATCCGCCCACCCACCCCCCACCCCCCAGCCAAACCCCCCTCCTCCCAAAACAATAACACCGTATTGCTGACAGCAGAAGGATATCTAGGAGTCGTGACCTAGAAGCAGCCACGCCCCTTAGAGTGTAAGGAGTTCAGGGCCAAAACTCTTGTCTGAGAAAGGGGGGGGGGGGGTGGCATCTCGAAAGACATTGTGCTGTCAAGATGTGACAGCGAGTTTTTTGTCCTACCATTATCAGAGCAATTTGAGTAGGTTTCTATTGAACGAAGTGAACACAATATGAAAATAATGTTACACCGAATTGATTCCCTAAATAGATGACAACGATTCACAAAGGACACAAAGCGGCTTTTTTCCGGCTCGGATTTTAAATAAAGACATCTCTTTCTTTCATCCTTTTCTCATACTAACAAGCAGATTCACAGTGTTATTAAATAAGTTTAGATAGATAGTGTTACTTGAATAGGTGTAGATAGATAGAGAGATAGACAGATATGGTTTTAGATAGATAGATAGATAGATAGATAAGATATAGTTTCAAACAACATATCTGGAAATATACACTTTTTTAATGAAAAGATTGGTTACCTTCTTTTTGGTTTGTTTTTGTTTCTTTTTTTTTTAAATTAATTTCAAAAACCCATCACAAAACGAGACATGTTACCAAAGCGTAACAAACTTCAAAGCCGAACGTTATAGCGGAGCAAATACAAAGGCTGTCTTCTTGCCAGAAAGTAACTAAATCAAAATAAGGTCAGCGTCTAGTCGATGACCCAGACAACACAGACGCGCCTGATACTTTTCTTTCTTTGGGCAGGACATAGGCTTCCATATTTCATCTTCGGGTAACGTTCGGTTCTTCACGTTGAAAGCACCATTGGTCAGAGCGTCCACAGTAGGCGAACAATGGCAGAAATGTAAATAAGATCATTTTAACCCGATTAGATATTGGTGGATTTTGTGTGTGTATGGTTTTTTTTTTTTTTTTTCTGGGAGAAACTGGGTAACTATTGTTAGACAGAGCGTTCAGTTTGTTTTGATCTCTCTCTCTCTCTCTCTCTCTCTCTCTCTCTCTCTCTCTCTCTCTCTCTCTCTCTCTTTCCCCTTCTCCCCCACCACTCTCTCTCTGTGTCTGTCTCCTTCCCCTTCTCTCCCCTCCCCCTCCTCCTTGTCTAGCAGTCTTCCTGCCTCATTTTTTTTTTTTACTCCCATCCTCCCTGCTCTTCATCACCCCAATTCCACGCCACTCTGCCCTTCCCCCTCCCTCCCCCCTCCCTCCCCTCCCCCTCCCCCCCCCCCCCCCCCCCCCCCCCCCCCCCCCCGACTTTGTTGTCTTACGTCAGACT
Organism: Conus canariensis; assembly: GCA_033310375.1. Taxonomy (NCBI): domain Eukaryota; kingdom Metazoa; phylum Mollusca; class Gastropoda; order Neogastropoda; family Conidae; genus Conus; species Conus canariensis. The sequence continues at coordinate 5,293,485 of CM065737.1, forward strand.
GTGTAGCTGATGGGAGAGATCATAGCACGCGACTGCTTTATGTAGACTGATTGATGCATGTGTCTGGGCGGACACTCTGGCTTCTGGAAGGAGGGGGAGCAGAGAAGGGGGTGGGGGAAGGGGTTAGGAGCACAGACAGAGAGAGAGAGAGAGTCATTTAATAAGAATGATAATATAAAGGCATTAACAGACAAAAATCGCGGGGGAGAGGAGGGTCAAAATGTCAAAATGAGAATGATGCAAAATGCTTTGATATCGGAGAGAGAGAGAGAGAGAGAGAGAGAGAGAGAGAGAGAGAGAGAGAGAGAGTTTATATGTATGCTACTTTTGCGTGTGTGTCTGTCTGTCTGTGCGCGCGTCTGTTTCACGCGCTTGAGAGAGAGAGAGAAGAGAGAGAGAGAGAGAGAGAGAGAGAGAGAGAGAGAGAGCACGTGCATATGTGCGCTCGTTGTGGGTATATGAGTAAAACATTCATCAATCCGACAACAAACAGGCTTCCTTCAGTCAATCAATGTTTGTGAGTGTGTGTGTGTGTGTGTGTGTGTGTGTGTGTGTGTGTGTGTGTGTGTGTCTGTCTGTCTGTCTGTCTGTCTGTCTGTCTGTCTGTCTGTCTGTGCGCGCGCGTGCATTGGCGTGCATGTATGGACGTAGGACTGTGCGCGTCTGACCCATTTTCACTCACAACTACTATGGGATGGCAGCTGTATCGACGTGGGTTGTCACAACGTGCACCTTATCTCATCGCTCTTCACAGAACAGCAGACACAGAGAAAGGCAGGCCTTTGTTGCCAGTTCAAAAGCCAGTTCAATCAAACACACTTGGGTCGGTTCAATCCGTTTCTTTGTATCCGATTTGACTGTGTTAGTATGTAATGATTTTGGCGTAATTGGGTACGACTTCAGGCGCCATTTTCGGTCGAAAGCGCTCTGTCTGTCTGGCTGGCTGCTCTCTCTCTCTCTCTCTCTCTCTCTCTCTCTCTCTCTCTCTCTCTCTCTCTCTCCTCCCTCCCTCTCTCCCCTCCCCCCCTCTCTCTCTCTCTTTCTCTCTAAATCTCTCTTTCTCTCTCTCTAAATCTCTCTCAATCTCTCTCTCTTCTCTAAGTCTCTAAATTTCTCTCTCATCCTCTCTCTCTAAATTTTTCTCTCTAAATCTCTGTCTCTCTCCAGATCTCTCTCTCTCTCTCTCTCTCTCTCTTTCTCTCTCTCTCTCTCTCAAAATCTCTGAGTCTCTCTCTCTAAATTTCTCTCTCTCTCTCTCTCTCTCTCTCTCTCTCTCTCTCTCTTATCTATCTATCTATCTATCTATCTATCTCTTTTTCAAAATCTCTCTGTCAAGTGCGTGAAACCTCTCACAAAAGGCATTAAACGCTTAGAGGAAAAAGGGACGTTGTACGTGGTATACAAATAGGTAATAGAACCATTAACAAGTATGCCTTACCCATCGCATACGGTCGAACCGTGTCAAGGAGGACGAAGCGGTCAGGTGACAGATGGCACCTAAGGTAGTAAGGAGTTCGGACCTGCCCGACAGCGAAAGGGGAGAGGGACGTAACCACTAGGACCTCGGTGCACCAAGTGAGCGCTAAATACTCAGTCAGCTGAGGTTCTTTTGTAAACAGTCAGTGAAGAGCAGGAGTCTTGGACTCGTTCGGATGGTATTGCCGTGGGTCACTGTGTTGGTTCTATTGTCAGGCTGGTTGAACGCGCGTGGATGTTGTTATCGTAGCCCTCTTTAAGATAATTACTGTGTTAAAGTGGCCTCCGAAGTCGGCGGGAATTTTCGATGTCCATCTGGTGCCAAGTGTTTGTTTGCTAATCAATTAGGTAGGGATGTGTGTAAATGCAGATGTGTGGAGAATGTAGCGAATGGAGAATTCACAGCACTTGTGAACTAGGGGTTTGAGAAGCAGCATGGACAAAGGCATGGCCCGAAGGGGAATCCTTTGTTTCCATCCCTATATAAACTGAGGGAGAACAACGTGAAGGGAAGAACACCACAAGAGAGAGAGAGAGGCAGAGGAGAGAGAGAGAGAAGAGAGAAGGGTGGGCAGGACAGAGAACGGGTCGAGAGAAACGTGGTCTGGGAGATAGAAGAGACAGCAAAGTCTTAGGGAAAAGACAAGCTGGAAGAGAAGAAAACTAAGTTTGAAGCCCAGAGGTGGGTGAAGACAGACAAACTGAAATTGAACCCAGAGGTGGCTGAAAGAGACGAAGAAGAAGAGTTCTACGTCGAGATCCCAGAGACGACCACGAAGACCCAGTCCTGAAACCTGGAGCCAGTCAACAAGGCCTCACCATCAAGCAGTGCTGAGGAAGACGTGAAGAGACTTTTCAAGAACTGTGGTGTGGTGTGAAAGCGTGGTTGTGTGTGTGAAAACCTGGCCAGGTAAGAAGTCATTTTTATTATAACCCGGGATTAGGAAGTATTGATCTTTTATGTGTTGATTTGTTCATTTTGTGTAATTGGATTTTTCATGTTTGATTATAAGTAGCATAGAAATTGTATTTCTTGTGCTCAGTCGTGTTAGAAGGGAAACGAATGCGTGACATCCCATTCCCAGAGAGAGGTGAATGTTTGGTGGGCGCATGAGTGTGCATATGCGTGTACGAGTGCAAAGATAACCTTGGTGTGTTAAACCTGACTAATAATACATCAACTTAGTGCACTTAAGCAATACCATCACGATTTCCCCCATCCTGGACAAAGTGGCGAGCCTGCCAGGATTGCATGGCCCAAATTAGTCTCAGGCGGGAAACAAAGTAAGTACTAGAGTAGTACTGGGGCGAAGCGTCCACTAAAGGCAATTTTAATTAGCTCTTCTAATTATTTCCTTTGGTTCTTTGAGTGTTGAGTATTGACTTGCGTGTAGGGTGGTTGTATTAATCAAAGGTCGTTCAGAGAAACGAAGAACGAGGTTCTAGTCTTAACTCTCACAGAAGCTGTGGTTTAAGATTAAGGCTCCTTTGTGTTGGGAACACTACCACTGGTTGGTGTACTCGTAACGTTTGGTCGATAAACTGTTTACTGACTTTTTCCGGGTCTATACGAGTAACTGTTTTAGTAGTGCTAAAACGACAAAATGGCTGAAGAAAGTTTTACCCCCATTGAGAAACTGATGAGTTTAGGGGAGAAACTAGGATATACAGGAGATGAACTGCGTAAGTTCATAGAGACTCAGCAGAAGGCTGAGAGAGATGAAAGGGCCGAAAGAAGGAAATTTGAAAAGGAACGTCTAGCGGCAGAAACCGCTGCGTCAAAGGCTAAAGCAGATGCAGAGAGTGCAGCTGCTAAAGCGAAAGCAGATGCAGCAGATGCAGAGAGTGCAGCTGCCAGAGCGAGAGCGGAAGCGGAATCAGAGATTTTAGCTAAACAAATTGAGTTGGAAAGAATAAAATCTGAAAATCGTAGTGAAATAGACACCAGTTCTGAGTCAGTAGGCCGCAGATTAAGTTGCGCACCTAGACTTAAACTCCCACTGTTCAGAGAAGAAACTGATTCGATCGATGCCTATATCAGTCGGTTTGAATCGGTTGCCGAGCACGAGGGCTGGCCCGAAGATGACTGGGCAATAAACCTGTCTGCCTTGTTGACAGGTCGTGCGTTACACACTGTTTCCACCTTACCCAAAGGTGATCAGAGGGATTTTGACAAGGTGAAACAAGCAGTACTCAAGGCATATGATTTGACTGAAGAAGGTTTTAGGCGTAAGTTTCGCGAGGCGAGAATCGAACAGGGTGAGACATACACACAGTTCGGAGTTAGACTAGATCACTATTTCAACAAGTGGGTAGAACTTAGTGGAGTAGACAGTGATTTTGAAGGCCTCAAGACAATGGTGATGAAGGAACAGATACTTGATGGTTGTGGAACGGGCCTCACAATCCACATTAAGGAAAAAGGTGCAACCACAATAGCTGAGGTACTTCAGACGGCTGAGACTTACCGTGAAGCGAGGCGTGATTTGCCTGAACAAGAGGAAAGCCCGGAAGCATATTCAGAGGATAGCAGGCTAGCACATGACTCACACGATGAGTCAGTAGTACACACCCGTAGGCCCACGGCGTCACGTGAGCAAACAAGAGTGAAGGCCCACGTGGATAAGGCCGTAGATAGACGTACCTGCTTCTTGTGCGATAAGACAGGACACTTGGCTAGAGACTGCCGATTTAGACCTCAGAAAGCTGCAGCAATGAGGGTCAGGCCAAGAGAAAGGCAGGCAGCAAAAGATGAAAAAGATGACAGTGTTATTTTGTCTGGACTGTGCTGTGTGTTCACAGATGCAGGCGATAACATGGATGTGCACAAAGGCAGAGTAGGGGACAATGTGGTTAATGTCATTAGAGACTCTGGGTGCACTGGCGTAATGGTGAAGGAGTCCCTGGTTAAGAAGGGACAATTCACAGGTAAAACACAGAGGTGTAGACAAATAGATGGAACAGTGGCAGAATTCAAAACGGCCCTGGTGGTTATTGATACACCATTCTATAGTGGAGTCGTACAGGCTTTGGCTGTTCCAAAGCCGCCGTATGATCTGGTAATTGGAAACATTCCAGGAGCACGTGGGTATGGAGACCCAGACCGTGATTTCTGTGTTGAATCAGGGAAAAGATTTCTGGGGAGAGAAAGGCCCCAGGCAGTCACACACTCCAGAAAGTATTGGAGCGTGTCCGGTGAGACTAACCCCACTCACTTACGGGAGGAACAAAAGGGCGATTACTCTCTTAGTAAACTGTTTGGTTTCGCTCACACAAGGCAGAAGAAACGTGTTAAGGAGGGTACCATCGGTTTTGAGATAAAGGATGGGGTATTGTACCGAACTTTCACTCACATGAGTTCGGGGAAAACGAAGAAGCAGGTTGTCGTTCCTAGGCAGTGCAGAAAGGCGGTGATGTCCGAAAGACATGTGACGTCAGCCTCGGGCCATCTCGGTAGGAAGGCCACACAAAAGGTTGTGACGCGGGAGTACTACTGGCCCGGTATCCTAGGCGATATCAGGCGCTTCTGCAGACAGTGCAACACGTGTCGCGGTGTTTGGCATGGTGTGTTAGGGAGCGAAGAAAGTGTGACGGGGCCGTAGATCAAATTAAAATGGTCGGGCGAAAAGTCAGGTATTGGGTGCGTGTGTCTTACGCGGTGTCGTGTATGCGTGATGTGGCTGGTTGCGAGCCACGTGTATGAAGAGAAAGGGAGAGAATTTCCGTAGAAACATAATGTTTATCATTATATGGCCACACGACTTAGAGCTGGTGGAAGTTTCAGACTGGTGTTGATATTTGTTTGGTTAGTGCGTACGGTATTGATTTTTCTCTAATTTTGTTACAAGGTAAATCTTGTGTGCGTTCTCTTGTGTAAGTAGGCTTATTAGAGGCCTAGATTAAAGTTGGTTTAAATGAGAGAATTGTGAGTTTCAGCTCCTTGAATGTGTTTTAGCCAATGCAGGGCATTGTCTTGAAGTGGGGGGAATTTGTCAAGTGCGTGAAACCTCTCACAAAAGGCATTAAACGCTTAGAGGAAAAAGGGACGTTGTACGTGGTATACAAATAGGTAATAGAACCATTAACAAGTATGCCTTACCCATCGCACACGGTCGAACCGTGTCAAGGAGGACGAAGCGGTCAGGTGACAGATGGCACCTAAGGTAGTAAGGAGTTCGGACCTGCCCGACAGCGAAAGGGGAGAGGGACGTAACCACTAGGACCTCGGTGCACCAAGTGAGCGCTAAATACTCAGTCAGCTGAGGTTCTTTTGTAAACAGTCAGTGAAGAGCAGGAGTCTTGGACTCGTTCGGATGGTATTGCCGTGGGTCACTGTGTTGGTTCTATTGTCAGGCTGGTTGAACGCGCGTGGATGTTGTTATCGTAGCCCTCTTTAAGATAATTACTGTGTTAAAGTGGCCTCCGAAGTCGGCGGGAATTTTCGATGTCCATCTGGTGCCAAGTGTTTGTTTGCTAATCAATTAGGTAGGGATGTGTGTAAATGCAGATGTGTGGAGAATGTAGCGAATGGAGAATTCACAGCACTTGTGAACTAGGGGTTTGAGAAGCAGCATGGACAAAGGCATGGCCCGAAGGGGAATCCTTTGTTTCCATCCCTATATAAACTGAGGGAGAACAACGTGAAGGGAAGAACACCACAAGAGAGAGAGAGAGGCAGAGGAGAGAGAGAGAGAAGAGAGAAGGGTAGGCAGGACAGAGAACGGGTCGAGAGAAACGTGGTCTGGGAGATAGAAGAGACAGCAAAGTCTTAGGGAAAAGACAAGCTGGAAGAGAAGAAAACTAAGTTTGAAGCCCAGAGGTGGGTGAAGACAGACAAACTGAAATTGAACCCAGAGGTGGCTGAAAGAGACGAAGAAGAAGAGTTCTACGTCGAGATCCCAGAGACGACCACGAAGACCCAGTCCTGAAACCTGGAGCCAGTCAACCAAGGGCCTCACCATCAAGCAGTGCTGAGGAAGACGTGAAGAGACTTTTCAAGAACTGTGGTGTGGTGTGAAAGCGTGGTTGTGTGTGTGAAAACCTGGCCAGGTAAGAAGTCATTTTTATTATAACCCGGGATTAGGAAGTATTGATCTTTTATGTGTTGATTTGTTCATTTTGTGTAATTGGATTTTTCATGTTTGATTATAAGTAGCATAGAAATTGTATTTCTTGTGCTCAGTCGTGTTAGAAGGGAAACGAATGCGTGACATCCCATTCCCAGAGAGAGGTGAATGTTTGGTGGGCGCATGAGTGTGCATATGCGTGTACGAGTGCAAAGATAACCTTGGTGTGTTAAACCTGACTAATAATACATCAACTTAGTGCACTTAAGCAATACCATCACGATTTCCCCCATCCTGGACAAAGTGGCGAGCCTGCCAGGATTGCATGGCCCAAATTAGTCTCAGGCGGGAAACAAAGTAAGTACTAGAGTAGTACTGGGGCGAAGCGTCCACTAAAGGCAATTTTAATTAGCTCTTCTAATTATTTCCTTTGGTTCTTTGAGTGTTGAGTATTGACTTGCGTGTAGGGTGGTTGTATTAATCAAAGGTCGTTCAGAGAAACGAAGAACGAGGTTCTAGTCTTAACTCTCACAGAAGCTGTGGTTTAAGATTAAGGCTCCTTTGTGTTGGGAACACTACCACTGGTTGGTGTACTCGTAACGTTTGGTCGATAAACTGTTTACTGACTTTTTCCGGGTCTATACGAGTAACTGTTTTAGTAGTGCTAAAACGACAAAATGGCTGAAGAAAGTTTTACCCCCATTGAGAAACTGATGAGTTTAGGGGAGAAACTAGGATATACAGGAGATGAACTGCGTAAGTTCATAGAGACTCAGCAGAAGGCTGAGAGAGATGAAAGGGCCGAAAGAAGGAAATTTGAAAAGGAACGTCTAGCGGCAGAAACCGCTGCATCAAAGGCTAAAGCAGATGCAGAGAGTGCAGCTGCTAAAGCGAAAGCAGATGCAGCAGATGCAGAGAGTGCAGCTGCCAGAGCGAGAGCGGAAGCGGAATCAGAGATTTTAGCTAAACAAATTGAGTTGGAAAGAATAAAATCTGAAAATCGTAGTGAAATAGACACCAGTTCTGAGTCAGTAGGCCGCAGATTAAGTTGCGCACCTAGACTTAAACTCCCACTGTTCAGAGAAGAAACTGATTCGATCGATGCCTATATCAGTCGGTTTGAATCGGTTGCCGAGCACGAGGGCTGGCCCGAAGATGACTGGGCAATAAACCTGTCTGCCTTGTTGACAGGTCGTGCGTTACACACTGTTTCCACCTTACCCAAAGGTGATCAGAGGGATTTTGACAAGGTGAAACAAGCAGTACTCAAGGCATATGATTTGACTGAAGAAGGTTTTAGGCGTAAGTTTCGCGAGGCGAGAATCGAACAGGGTGAGACATACACACAGTTCGGAGTTAGACTAGATCACTATTTCAACAAGTGGGTAGAACTTAGTGGAGTAGACAGTGATTTTGAAGGCCTCAAGACAATGGTGATGAAGGAACAGATACTTGATGGTTGTGGAACGGGCCTCACAATCCACATTAAGGAAAAAGGTGCAACCACAATAGCTGAGGTACTTCAGACGGCTGAGACTTACCGTGAAGCGAGGCGTGATTTGCCTGAACAAGAGGAAAGCCCGGAAGCATATTCAGAGGATAGCAGGCTAGCACATGACTCACACGATGAGTCAGTAGTACACACCCGTAGGCCCACGGCGTCACGTGAGCAAACAAGAGTGAAGGCCCACGTGGATAAGGCCGTAGATAGACGTACCTGCTTCTTGTGCGATAAGACAGGACACTTGGCTAGAGACTGCCGATTTAGACCTCAGAAAGCTGCAGCAATGAGGGTCAGGCCAAGAGAAAGGCAGGCAGCAAAAGATGAAAAAGATGACAGTGTTATTTTGTCTGGACTGTGCTGTGTGTTCACAGATGCAGGCGATAACATGGATGTGCACAAAGGCAGAGTAGGGGACAATGTGGTTAATGTCATTAGAGACTCTGGGTGCACTGGCGTAATGGTGAAGGAGTCCCTGGTTAAGAAGGGACAATTCACAGGTAAAACACAGAGGTGTAGACAAATAGATGGAACAGTGGCAGAATTCAAAACGGCCCTGGTGGTTATTGATACACCATTCTATAGTGGAGTCGTACAGGCTTTGGCTGTTCCAAAGCCGCCGTATGATCTGGTAATTGGAAACATTCCAGGAGCACGTGGGTATGGAGACCCAGACCGTGATTTCTGTGTTGAATCAGGGAAAAGATTTCTGGGGAGAGAAAGGCCCCAGGCAGTCACACACTCCAGAAAGTATTGGAGCGTGTCCGGTGAGACTAACCCCACTCACTTACGGGAGGAACAAAAGGGCGATTACTCTCTTAGTAAACTGTTTGGTTTCGCTCACACAAGGCAGAAGAAACGTGTTAAGGAGGGTACCATCGGTTTTGAGATAAAGGATGGGGTATTGTACCGAACTTTCACTCACATGAGTTCGGGGAAAACGAAGAAGCAGGTTGTCGTTCCTAGGCAGTGCAGAAAGGCGGTGATGTCCGAAAGACATGTGACGTCAGCCTCGGGCCATCTCGGTAGGAAGGCCACACAAAAGGTTGTGACGCGGGAGTACTACTGGCCCGGTATCCTAGGCGATATCAGGCGCTTCTGCAGACAGTGCAACACGTGTCGCGGTGTTTGGCATGGTGTGTTAGGGAGCGAAGAAAGTGTGACGGGGCCGTAGACCAAATTAAAATGGTCGGGCGAAAAGTCAGGTATTGGGTGCGTGTGTCTTACGCGGTGTCGTGTATGCGTGATGTGGCTGGTTGCGAGCCACGTGTATGAAGAGAAAGGGAGAGAATTTCCGTAGAAACATAATGTTTATCATTATATGGCCACACGACTTAGAGCTGGTGGAAGTTTCAGACTGGTGTTGATATTTGTTTGGTTAGTGCGTACGGTATTGATTTTTCTCTAATTTTGTTACAAGGTAAATCTTGTGTGCGTTCTCTTGTGTAAGTAGGCTTATTAGAGGCCTAGATTAAAGTTGGTTTAAATGAGAGAATTGTGAGTTTCAGCTCCTTGAATGTGTTTTAGCCAATGCAGGGCATTGTCTTGAAGTGGGGGGAATTTGTCAAGTGCGTGAAACCTCTCACAAAAGGCATTAAACGCTTAGAGGAAAAAGGGACGTTGTACGTGGTATACAAATAGGTAATAGAACCATTAACAAGTATGCCTTACCCATCGCACACGGTCGAACCGTGTCAAGGAGGACGAAGCGGTCAGGTGACAGATGGCACCTAAGGTAGTAAGGAGTTCGGACCTGCCCGACAGCGAAAGGGGAGAGGGACGTAACCACTAGGACCTCGGTGCACCAAGTGAGCGCTAAATACTCAGTCAGCTGAGGTTCTTTTGTAAACAGTCAGTGAAGAGCAGGAGTCTTGGACTCGTTCGGATGGTATTGCCGTGGGTCACTGTGTTGGTTCTATTGTCAGGCTGGTTGAACGCGCGTGGATGTTGTTATCGTAGCCCTCTTTAAGATAATTACTGTGTTAAAGTGGCCTCCGAAGTCGGCGGGAATTTTCGATGTCCATCTGGTGCCAAGTGTTTGTTTGCTAATCAATTAGGTAGGGATGTGTGTAAATGCAGATGTGTGGAGAATGTAGCGAATGGAGAATTCACAGCACTTGTGAACTAGGGGTTTGAGAAGCAGCATGGACAAAGGCATGGCCCGAAGGGGAATCCTTTGTTTCCATCCCTATATAAACTGAGGGAGAACAACGTGAAGGGAAGAACACCACAAGAGAGAGAGAGAGGCAGAGGAGAGAGAGAGAGAAGAGAGAAGGGTGGGCAGGACAGAGAACGGGTCGAGAGAAACGTGGTCTGGGAGATAGAAGAGACAGCAAAGTCTTAGGGAAAAGACAAGCTGGAAGAGAAGAAAACTAAGTTTGAAGCCCAGAGGTGGGTGAAGACAGACAAACTGAAATTGAACCCAGAGGTGGGTGAAAGAGACGAAGAAGAAGAGTTCTACGTCGAGATCCCAGAGACGACCACGAAGACCCAGTCCTGAAACCTGGAGCCAGTCAACCATCAAGCAGTGCTGAGGAAGACGTGAAGAGACTT